>JAQFXU010000083.1:0-100024 GCA_034693705.1 Spatulosminthurus flaviceps | reverse complement strand
ATCAAATATGGTGGTTGTTATTTCAGTTTGCTTTTAAGCAATTCGTGCATTAGACCACTTTGCTTCTCCAGCGACGAAATACATTTGTTGTTGTAGAAACTCAGAAATGCTCGTGTAAATGAGAGAGATAGAGCTTCTGTGAGAAGAGAAGGCATGAGCATAAACTTGTACATATATTTTCCTGTAGTGTCTAAACGATATAGTTCTTTGATTAAAATGATAAAAAACGTTCAGCTTTTATTTGCACACATGTCCTTAAAACCCTCGTAGATTAAATAATATTTGTCATTTAATGATTACCCTTTTAGCTTGAAACCCATGAAATAAATCACTAACTTTCTTCTAGAAAGACACACACCATACGATTTGTTAGGACAGTAGAAAATGTCATCTCACATTTATTTGTATTATTTGCTCACAAAAATTCCAATCTATGTACAAAGCTCTGAAATAGGAATATACATACTACTAACAAGTTACAAGTGAGAAATATAATGGAGGAAATAAGGCTAAAAGCCACATGGCTGTGGTGAATAGATGGAAATAGTATCGGGTCCTGCGTGGGTAATGGATTTACGGTATTAAAATTTGACAGGAATGGGAACACTGTTGAGATTCAGTAGGCGCTGGATTTATTTGTTGACCTTTCTTTTCTTTCCTTTAGACGTCCCTTGAATTATGTGAGGAGTAATTGGCGAGTTATTCCTTCATTGCAAGTTAATCGAATCTATGCTTGTAGAAAGAGAGACAGAGCGAGACAAGTCTTGTTCATGGAGTGAATTTCCGATGAATTTTCTAGTCAAAGTTCAAACTTGAAATTCCCTATGGTATTCTCATTTCTGACAGTGTCGAGTCTTCCCTCCTTCCTCTCACCCTGAGTTGTTTCCTGTAATTTACACAAGTCCATTTAGTGATTACCATATCAATAGTTGATGAGTTATAATTTCCAAATCTTTCATCCTTTTTCATTTTCTACAGTATTGTGAGGGAATTTATACACAAAAGTTAGGAGGCAAAACATTTGTGGATTTCATAACAAGATTTTTCCTCCTACCAAAAATTCAGTAGAAGAAGGAGATGAGCTACACTAATAGTAAGGTAAAAGGTTATAGGAAAAGGATCTCACCTAAATGTAGGAACAATTTTATCCCTAGTATGTATTACAAGGAATTCAATCTTTCTTCTTGGGCCTATAAGTTCCAGTAGGAATTGTTAGAGGAGACCAAATTAAAACTATATAGGCTTGAATGAGAAAAGCCTATGAGAATTATTGACGGACAAGTCTAAATAAGTGTAGCCTGAACTAAACGTGAACGTGACTCCGTCATTGAAGGACCCCCTCCGTGGAGAATTGGAGTTGGCTGCTTTGATATATACGTAGAGCTGTACTGATTGGGAGAAAAAAATAGTATTTGTGAAAGAAAAAATTGCAGGAAGGGAAGGAGTAAGAGATCTTGTTAATGTATAGGTATGTATTATACACTTGAGTATTTCCACATATTATACAATTGCCTATATAGTTTTTGTTCACATTCATTTGACGAAGGGGAACTGAACTGTTGACTGTTGTGAATAAGGAAAACTTGGGATTATCTCAATTCTAAAGCGATCCAACTTACCATGAATAATATCACCCACTTGGATATGTAGAACAAGTAGGAGCACTCATTCTCTCTCGGGATGGTATAGAGAGTCACTGCTCCCTGTAATATACCATAGAATTTTCAAGGCAGGGGGGAAACTCTCTCCTTTTGGACTATCCTCAAGCTAATAAAACAAAAGCTGGAAGCAACCCTTTTTTCCACTCTCCTCTCTTCCTGAGTCTATAAGTCCTTATAGTCCTTCCCTCTCCAGCACCAGTAGAGAGAAAAAAATCCAAGCCTTTCGGGAGTTTCCTCACTGCTTAAATGATCCACTCCCAGCAAACTTATTTGTCCACGTCTTTGCTGCCCACTTTTTTCTTCATTCTTCTTCAACAATCTACCAAGATACTCCCTTTGGTTGGCCCCTTATTCCTAGAAAATCATATAGAAAATCAACAGAAAAAACCAATATCTTTCAACTAAAACGTTTTTTCTTTCCGTACAAATATCCAAAAAGTAGCAATTAAAAAGTCGGAGAATTTTAAAATATATTTTAAAAATAAATTCTATAACTTTTTAGTAGGATGCCTTCGTGATAAATATTCGTTATTTCCAAGATTTCATTGAAGGAGAAGGAAGTTAAAAAGAATTTGAAGGGTAAAAATGATTTTTGGATTCATTCCCAAAATTATAGGGAAAAAATGTCAAGTCAAAGGACCTTCAAATTGTTTTTCATGAAGGAAAGGATAATTTTGAGCGAATATGTATTTCTGTAAATATTTCTGAGTGAATAAAATGAAGTGAGAAAAATGTGAGGAGAAGTGAGGGAGGTTGTTTTTATTTTTATAGAGAGAGAAAAAACCTTTGTTGTTGTTGAAGGATATGTGAAGTGGAAAGGTATAAAAGTAAAATGAGGATTTTTCAGGAAGAACCCTAACCCGTGTAAAGATTATTACTTGAGGTTAGTGTCAGTGTGGAGTTGTTGCTAAAGAGTAAATTTGTTGATATGTAGATATAGTTAAGTGGCGAAAGGATGGGAGAAGGAGCCAAAAGTTTTTCCGTTCCAATTCTCTCTCTCTCACTTTACTTCAATGGGTATGTGGAATTGAGTAAATGTTAAACTTTGAGGCGAGTTTGTTCAGTTTCGAGTTATTCTGCATCGGTCACAAATGACTAAAGAGTAAGATTTGAAGAGAGTTTCACTCCTTCCTCAAACAAATCCAACGGATGTTACACATGCTATTTTACTCTTACATTTAAAACTAAAGGGAAAATACATGCTGGAACATTTCAAGGAATTTCACTTGCAAAATATTTCCCTTTTTCCAATAGAAACTACATAATAATAATTACTTTTCTATAGTGCAATGTTGCACAAGTTGAGAGATTTTTTGGCACCCGTTGCAACTCATAGGATGGAAAATATTCCTAGCTTTGAGAGTTTAAGAGGAGCACGTAAAGACACACGTTAAAGATCCGTGGGGAAGGAGAAGAAGAGGATCTGTACATATACAAGCCATATAATACACTGTATTCAAATACATATAACTTCCCTGGCATGTGCGACCTTGGCTGATATATATTGTGCATGTGTAAACTACCCGAATACCAAGGATCCTCATCTATCTATAGCCTATGACCTATATGAAATGAAAATTCCAACCCGTTCGTTTCAACTCATTATTGTTGTGATAAATTATTTCGGGTGTTGATTGATCCCTTCTTTTTTGGCTTCTTTCAAAAATCCCCTACCTCACCATATAAACTTATGAGTATTATTACTACGTATACGTGAACATATCATATTAAAATTGTGGTAAATGTATTTCCAGGAGTTGTACAATGTTTTTTTATTTCCATAGCCTCTCGTCCTCCCATACATATGGCACTTACAAGTAAGTCCCGCAGTTCAAAGAACTTCTTCTCATGTTTTAAAAGAGTCAAGTTTTATTTTTACATTCTCCTCTTTTCTCAGCATTCATTTACTATTTACATGTGTTTCCATTTACTATATCTCGTACTAAATGTAATTTCATCACGGTTCTTCATAGGTTCATTTTTTTTCAAATCAGTTCCATCCATTAGCTCCTTATTTCTCACACAATTATTGCCACAAGGTAGTATAGTGGGGATCGGCAAGAAGCATTCATGGTAGAAAATCCCCTAGAAAATTAACATGAGAATTTTAAACATTGACTAACAAAAGGAAACATCTTAATTAAAATCCACCAAATTTTCAACATACAAAATTAAATCAATATAGCAGAGATGTGTACAGTTGTAGTTATTATTGAGGAGCATCATGTAGAGACTAAACATGTGAAGAATTCCAATCCAGGGACAGATGCATTGAACGAACGTCCACACCTGAGAGGCCAACCTGTGAGTCTAATAACGTCACAAGTTAGGGTCTCAGGGAACGGAAATTGGTTCAAATTTTAAAGATGAGCAACAAGATAAATTCAACCACTAAAGCATATCATGCTATAGATGAGAAGTTGAAGTAAATATGTGAGAAGAACAAGAGACGACGACAAGAGAAGAAGTGATGATGAGGAGAAGGCAGTATCCAATCAAAAGAAGACATCATCCTTAAACTGTACAAGTCTTCCATCTTCATTCTTCCCAGTGAAAATAGTTTCTTGCTTTTAAAAAATAAAAATCCACTTGAACATCAAGTCTTTATTGAACTTGAACATTGTATAATCAGAAGTAGCGCGCTGATGTGTAAAAGAAGGTAGGAGGATTAAAGGAGAAAAAAGTGTTGTGGCAGAGTATCTATAAACATGGGAATTATAATTATTAAAATGTGTTGAAAAATGTGAGTGAATAGGTTGGAAATGAAAGTATTTTTTGCTGGACCGCTGACACGTTCGTTAAAAGTTAAAACTGATGTGCTTTATTTTTTCTTATCTAAACCCTTGTCCGTTGGTCTATTCTGTCTTATCAATAGATACTTGTCATATAGTGTCGTTTAATAATGGCGCTAGTAATAATTCCTAGGGCTAAAGAGACACGTTGCGTGTGTACACATATCATCCCTACAGTAAAAGAGTATAGTAGGGAAAGGGAATTCTGTATCCAACGCTCTCTGTACAAGCGTCCTTGCCATTTTATTTGCTACTCCTTGTAATTTCGAGGTTGGAGTTTTTCAAAAGCATATCCCCTATAATGCTACAGCCATCATTGCCAGATGTTCCCTAACTTCTGTATGCCACAAGCAAGATGAGTCTCAATGTAAATATATACTAACTGCCATCAAATGAGCACGAGTCTCTTGTCCTTTAATCGCACTAAAGCTTTTACTACATAGTAATAGTAAAAATTCTAGTTATATTTCGTCTCCCTTAATTTTCCTATTCCTTGTAAACCTTCTCGCGATCCGAGAGATCAAGAAACTCATGGCGTCAACTTGGTAATTTGATCACAATTAGATACCTCTAACTTTACGATTCCTTATCAAGTCTTATTTACATTTATACACCTGTTCAACTAAATCTTCATCATGAAGGTCTCTGGAGGTATAGGCTGAAGATTGAAACACAGGAGAGAGAGAGAGGGACGGTAGACCAACCTAAATTAATTCTAATACTACCTAAACAGGTTTCTCTCTCTTTCTGTCGCCTGCCATATAAAAATTCAGCTGAGAAACACATGCGCTCATTCTTCCTATTCCTACCTTTAATTCTACGGGCTAAGAAAATACATGTTTTGGGAGGGGGGAGTTCTCATTAATTAACCATAATATGTAACATTTTGACTTTTAACGTGGCCAGAATACACATACGTATGAGATGCCACGAATTAGGTCCCGTTAACTTCCAAATCACAATGTTCTCACATCAATGCTTTTTTACCTAACTACACTATTTGCCTTGATACTGAAGCGCATGTGTTATTTCTATGGAAATATTATCTTCATCCATTTATAGAGTTGAGGGTTTTAACAATTGAAATTAAAAATTATGGTGGAGCAGAGAACTAACAGTTAATTAAGGATGCCGGGGTGAGCATATTTTTTTAAAATTTCAAACGTTTTTTTCTATAGGAGGAATGGGACGAAGAATTTATTAGAGGCTTGTTTTTTGTGTGTAGATAAATAGATTGAAAATTTTCCAGAAAGGGTAGGAAAAATTAGTAGGGCTCATTATATAATGGGATGATACAAACTCCAGGTGACATTTTATGGGATATTTAAACGTAGGGAGATGTGTATTTTTGAGCCCAATGCATTAGGATAGAAAAAAGTGACGCTAAAAATCATGGACTTTGAAAAAATATCGGGAGATGTCGTTGACATTACGGAAGGACGTCCCTTATATTGTATGAAGGGAAGATAAAAAGCCAGCCTACTCCTACCCATTTGGAGGAACCAAACGCTAATTGTAAAAGTTGGGAGCTACACGCACAAAGTGTATAGCGTCAGACTTAGCCAGTCGATGCTCTTCCTCCTGGCTGAATGACTGAGCCGTGTTTGATGTTGATGATGGTTGAGCAATAGATGGAAAACCACATGCCCGATTATCAGGGTGATGGTGATTAATGCGAGTGCAGCAAAGGACTTTGGTAGCAATCAAGACAGGGATTAAAGCCTCAACTTACATTTACTTACTCTACCTGAGCTTTCATGGAATTGTAGGAATATTGCCTACAGACGACATCATGTGACCGAGTGTAATTACTGCCATTGGTAATTAACCATTCATGTATAAATTTCCTCTACCCACCCAAGTCACAATTACCCAGTTACTCTTTGATATATAGCCCCAAGTCACTCTAAATCCTAATGAAAACTACTAATCCGTGGTCACATTATAGTTGAACGTCAAGAGACGACAAAATTCCAACAAATTCAATTCCACAAAATATCCCCCACTTTCTTCTTTACTTCCACTCTATTTTCATGCACAAATTCTATCCCATCGGATTTCTCACTCAAAGGTCTCACATACTACGGACCCCCCCCTTCTCCCATTCCTTCAAGCTTAGTTAATTTGAAAACCTCTCTTTTTACCTCAAATCACCATAGTAGAGTCCTAAAGCACGTAAAATCACCCTGAAGGTAAAAATCTTTTTAAAAATTTTACTCTCAAATTTCAACAACTCCTAAAAAACCGATTCCGTGTTTTCTAAAAAATTCTCACCTAAAATTATGATCACTAATCACATGAATAACCCATCAACCTGTAATTTGCATGTTATTTCCTTTTATCGCACTTCCTTAAAAATCTCCCAATTACGAACATGCAATTTTAAAACGGTCCTCCTTTTTAACCCCGAACATGCAGTAAAAAGCCCTAGAAAAGTCACGTCTTTCCCTTCTTTTTCTCAAACGTCCGGGTTTCCTCCCGTGATTTTAATAAACTCTTATTAATCTCCGTACTAAAAAACATGAAAGCTCTTAAAACTTAAAATGTGAACCTTAAACTCGCAATCAGTTAGAGTTTTAAAAAAACATTCATTTGCGTGTGTGTACACCCAGAGTGGACTCCAAGGAGCATCAGGTAGGGTGATTTCAATGAGATGCAAATATAACATGTGAAATCCAAGTGCCTGTCTGAGGTACATAAAAATATGTATTTTTCTTTCTTTCAATTATGAACGTCTACCATTGTCCATGAATAGTTCGCTCTATTAACTCACTTTCTGTATACAATATAGGAAACCCCGGAATTTTAATGCAAAGGTATTAGTTGGATTTGAAAGGATTTTTTTTCTTCCTTGGCCCAGGGTACATATATGGAATCATTCGTATGACATGCGTTACACATGTGTTCGGATATGGTTACAAACACGGGTGAACACACGCTCACACCAAAGCTAAAGGCTTGAATAGTTTGAAATGCTAAGGTTCTCCCCTTTTCATCTCTCTCTCGATTATCAATCGATCACCAATTGGGAACTTATTGATGAAGCCCCCCCTCTCTCTCCATCCATGTACAGACATACACTTAAAATATATTCCAACTCCATCGGAACATGAATTCATTGAAATAGATTAGCATTTTGGGAACACAAGTCCTTCTCTCCTTTTCCTCCTCACTCCAAACAATGACTGTGAAAATTAAGCCATCAAAAAGCTATAGGGAATGGATAATACAAATCATAATAATAAAATATTCACTCATTTGCATTTCTCTCTCTCTCGCTCTCTCTCAATGCATGCATCATCTGGAAATTAAATGGAATATGTAAAATTACATATGATTGAGAAAAGTTAACCAGTGAAAATGTCATGGGCAACGAATATTTATGACAATTACCATACATAATTCTCTCTCTGTCCAGCAATACATATACAGTGAAAAAATGCAAATGTTAAACTGTAGCATTCAAAAATCAAAACTACAAATCATTTACATACCACAAACTGGAAAAAAAACCGACAAAAAAATCCGTGCTTCTCAATAAATGAATCTCCAAAACTCAAATAAATTTTTTTTTATTTTTTTTCTCTCTTCCTCTAATTCTAATTTTTCTTAGTGGCTAATATTTTAAAGTAATTAATGCAAAAACAATAATCTCGTACTAGAATAACTACACTCTAAATTAATTTTCTTTTCTCCACACCCGTTTTTACCGTTGACTATGAAAGTTAAAGTGATAGAGAAAAAAATACTCAAAATTCTAATAAATTGTAGTACTCGCAGGAGCAGTAAAAAAGAGATTTGAACCTGAATAAAGTATTTACTGTAGAGCCCTGAGAAGTAAGAGATAATGAGCTAAATGGGAAAAAGACTATGATTTCAGAGTCTCATGTCAATGTCAGTTGTCAGTCTGGAGTCGTCTGATAAGAATAAATGTGAGTCTAAAGCTGGCGTATGTAAATAAATATGTGAAATTTGACGGTACATTTCTCTATTTCCAGTCCTTCCCTTCTTCTGTACATTTTCACTCCCTAATTTCAGCTTCCATTTTTGTTGAGCGAAAATTTATAATGAGCCTACGACACGTCAAATTCCACATGTTTTGTCCGAGTCAAAGTCACATGCTTTTTTCTCATTAAAATTCCTCTCATGCAATAGTATTAAAATTGTTATCCACCAAAACGTACATAAAATATGAGAAAATTTTCCAAAAAAACATGTCCAGGAAAATGCTGCTCAAGTTTGCCATTTATCTTGATATGTATATGGCAAGGGAAAAGATAGCATTGGCTCTTCCGGTGATTTGGAAAAATAAAATTTGCAAAAAAAAGCTTTAAACTACAAGAAAAAAAAAGGGAATTGAGAAAAACTTAAAGAGAAAAATTTGTTGTCAAGTTGAAGGACAGAGAAAAAATTTGGAATGTCACAAAGAATTATTATTATTTCGTCAATAACTCAAGCAATATGTAGAGACAGTTGAGAGAAATCTGAGTTTGTTGTTAGAGAATTTGTATATAGAGAAAAAAATACATGTAGTGTAGAGAAGATAGGAAACAGGTAAGACTGGAGAAAGTATATTAAATTATACATGAGATTAATATGGTAAATTTTGATCAAATTAAAGACATTTGTTTTCTCGTCTTTCATAAAAATACGTACATCAAGCTATACAATTGGTTTACAAGGCTGTCAATGATTTATTAAAATTATTATTATTATTATTAAAGTTTGGATGGGGGTAATTACAGTACGGATCAATGTGGTTGCTTATTGTGACGAGACTCCGAGAAAGTTAGCAAGTTGTACAGTTTCGCCGGTTATGATGTAATTCTCAACTATACAACCCACTACCTCACACTGAGACCGTCCACGTCAACCTTCATTCTCACGACATCCAAAAGTCCACCCCAACCTTTTTCCATTTTTTATATCCAAAAGAGAAAAAAACAACAAGAACAACGGCAACTACAAGAGTATACACACAGGCACACTTCACATCATTATTATCTCACAGTTTGAGATTTTTTTAAAATTTAAAATCACTTACCTATAGATACTCATTAAAAATTCAAATATATACTATTTTCATATTAAATTCTTATTTCATACGTTTGACAATCATTTTCACTTGATTTTTTCAATTCTCTCATTGACTTTTTTAAACCAAGTAATAAAAACATTTACAAAGTTATAAAGGGCCTTTTCTTCAAACATCATACGGGGGATTGAAGGGAGAAAAGAGTAGCATGACAAAATCCCTCCCTTTTTTAGCCCTCAATAAGGTGCATGGTTAAAATGCAATAAGGATCAGAAAAAAATGTTCCCAAAATTCTCCCCTTCTTACTTGAAGGGGATATGGACATAAATGTTACGCGCAAGTTTTTTTTGTTACTTGGCTTTTCGCCTTAAATGAGGAACTGAAAACCCTTTAAAAATCTGAATGAATTCTTTTACCTTCACTTGAATTGTGTAGCTGAGCTAAGGTATTTAATAAGGAGCTTTTACTAATAAAATCTTATTAAAAAATCTAACTTTCAAAGCATAATTGGGATGATAAAAAATAGGGTGAGTTGTAAATGACAAAACAAGGTTATGTGAAACGTTGCTATATGCTCAGTGTATGGAACAGTTATTATAAGTTGTAAGGGAATTTATTCAGATTTGACTACAATATGAATAATTCTTAGGGAAGTGCTTATACAATATTATTATAACATTAGCCTACACGTAACTACGTATTACATATGAAAAATTTACTTAAGATAAAGACAGGGGAGTGAAGGATGGAAAAATACGATTATTATTTGATTGCTCATAGTAACTCCTCCCGCTTACTTTACACTACTCCCTAAATAACATTCATCCATAGCCAGTTCCATCTTTATGAATAAACGTATAAGGGCTATATTTTATATCAAGCCTAAATACGTTCTCTCTCTCTCTCTCGCCCTCCCTCGCTCTCCCCAACTATACTCTACTTTTTTTGTACAATCACCACCCTAGAGACATTCCCACAACCAATTTCTTTGAAAAATGTTATCTCCTCTAATCGTATATACATGGAGAAATTATTTTATTTTTCAAATTTTTCTACGGCAATAGTAATAATTGTATTTTATTATACATGCCGTCGACTAAAGTGCAAAATGGGCTATACGCAGGAGCCACTTATGCATGGTAGTGCATGCTAGATCCCGTATAAGCGATTTCTGCGTGTAGCCCCTCTTGCACTTTAGCCGACGATACACTCAAGCAATGCAATATAATGGTTAATTTATTATTTTTCCCCACACTCTCATCCTTATATAAAATAAATTACTCAAGCATAATACACAAATGTCATTTTATTTTCAAAGGTTATTTTTTAAAACCTCAATAAGTTCCCAAGCTACAAAATGAGTTAGTAAAACTGTTAATAATAATAATATTGTTACTTATATTTAAATACAATATTTACAGCTATAGCAAAAACCATATCCCAAAAATAGCATTTATGATAACAAAGCACAGTCATTCTCATAAGAGGAATTTCCTTACTTTCCTCCCTCATTTTAGTAAAGTGACAAAATCTCGCAAGTTATTATTATTTGAAAAAAAATCTCATCAATTGTTTTTCTAAGGTATACATATACGTAATCGGGCACGTAATCTTAACACAGCTAATAATTTTTTTCTAATTCGTTTTACATGATACGAAAACTTGGAAAGAAAGAAAGAATTTTTTAAAAGAAAATTCATAGGGAAAAATTAGTTATTTTTATGAAGGTGGAAATATCTTCATTTTTGACAATCTTGTTGTAATGAAATGTTGAATGAATTTTGTTGAGAATTTTATTTAGTATTTTTTTTTGTTTCGTCAAATTTTACATCCATTCAGCCTTGTCATCTCTCACCACCCTTGACCATGAGCCCATGAGCGTAATGTAAAAAAAGGTGCGTGTAACTTTTCAACGTAGACCCGTCTTACCCAACTTGTGAGTTGTATTTGATTAGGTAACACAAGTTCGGTTCTACGGGTTTGTGTTAAAAGTTAGAGAGAACAATTTTTTTTCTCACTTTCCTTCCTTCTACATATATATTATTACTAATCACAGTAAAAAAAATGCTCATATCCAAAAATAGAAAAACAAACACATTATCTGTCAGAAAAATCTTCACTCCCAATTATTTAGTACAAGAGCAGTAGCAGCAGCAGCAGCAGCCACAGCAGTTCATCATCACCAATAATGATTTTTGAGAAATATATAAGTATATAGTTGGCAGCATATTATAATATGAAGGAGGCGTCAGCAGCAGCACATTTAGAATTATTATTGTCATTATTATTCAAATCCTCAAATACACGCTCTCTTTTTTCTCACACATTCCTATTAGTTGATATAAGTTCAAATTCATTATACATTTATTACTACTTTTGTACACCAAAAATAAACATAAAAAAACAAACTAAATTGTTAACTTTGTCTCTTCTAGTCACAATAATCCACTCACAATTATGCATTAAAAATATACACCCACCCACACACACATACATTCATACTCTCATATTTACAATTTTTTACAATCAATCCCTTTTACCCTCCCCTTTAAAATACACTAACTACTTAATTTCTTACAAATAACTTGTCTTCCTATAAAAAAGGGAAAGGTAATTTGAGGTACCTAAAAAAAGGGATTAAAATTACTTCCCCACATTTTCCAACCCGTCAAAATTTGGCCTGTTCATTTAGTCCAGAAAACTTGTAGCAAATTATTAGCACATTTTTCATATATTCAACATTCACAAATTCATCATCATTCTACCAATCAAAATTTTTATAATGAAATTAGAAAACAAAATTATTTTTGAGAATATAAAAAAAGTTGTTACTTATTCAAACGAGACCTTCCTTCTTGGTGTGATGAAAAAATCCCGGTTCCTTTCTTTTCAAGCGCTTTTAATGTTTCCAAAGCAGACATACGGCACGAGCCAGCAATTTGTCAAGAAGAAAAGGAACCCTTACCGTGACTAGAAACACAGGTTGGAGAGTACGTGTGAAGTTTTAGCTCAAGTTTACCTGCGGGAGAGAAGAAAAAAAGGGTTAAAGTCTTTCCTATAGTTTTTGATGGACTTAAGATAAACAACGGGAGTATAGTTTTTCCTATGTAACTTTCACCAGCACGCGCGCTTCGGTATACATTGAAGGATTTATGTATTAATCCACTGACCCCACACGTACGTGTACTAGAGACATTAGACACCACTACCCTTTTTCTTATGAATGAGAAAGAACCCTTCTTGTCTAACCCTTTCTACCCTGTAGACTTCCCGACGTCACTTTTTTTCTAAGTACCTCGTCAAAGGAAGATTGGCTGTAAGTCTAGAATAAGTGGCTATTTAGACGGAGTTTAACTCCACGGCTTAATCTTATCTAGATCTTTGAAGAGAAATTGAATTCAATGTGACGAAGGAGAGAATATAGTGCTTTGATAGGGGAGTTGTTATTATGAGTAGGAAAAAAGCGGTGTAACTGTTAAATGAAGTTATGGACATGCAAATGTGTGGGAGCACTTGAGCTCAAAATCCTGACGTCACAATCAGGCTAGCGACCATTAACGAATTACGGATGGTAGAGGGAATGAGAGAGACATTGGCCACAGCATGTCTGCACATTGCATTGCGTGCTCTCAAAATAATTGAATGATTAAGGGCAGAAGCCCTGACAATAATCAGGGGAAAAAATCTGTCAATTTAGGACGGGGTGCAACCCTCGGGTCCATGTAAATGTCGCACCCATATCATTGCTTATGTAAATACACTTGGCTGAAATGCAACGCTCCAAATGACTCGACCAATGTCTCCTCGTCATTGGCTAAGCACATTTATGAAACGTATGGCAAAGAGCCGGAATTAAGAGGTACCGCCTTCTTTCCTTTAAATAGGTGTAATTTTAACTTGGACTTTGCCTAAGTAAATTTTGTTACCATGGTGCGAGAATTTCAAAACAAAGAGAGAAAAACGGAAGAAGTTGAAGAGTCCAAGGTTTGCAATAATATTTTTCTAAAAGTAAAAAGTAAATTCCACTGTTAAGGGTACGTGCGTATACTAAAAGTTGAGAGGAAACTGTTTTCAGCCACACGTGCCCAGTCAATATTCGTCGACTATGTGGAAGAGCGCGAGTGAGAGTAGAGGAAAAGTGGGCACAAAAGCCGATGTGGACTGGTCTCGATATGTAGGAACCTGTACATGTACAAGTATAGGATGAGGATTGTAAGCTCTATTATTTAGAAGGGGTACGTGCCAAAATATCTGT
Organism: Spatulosminthurus flaviceps; assembly: GCA_034693705.1. Taxonomy (NCBI): domain Eukaryota; kingdom Metazoa; phylum Arthropoda; class Collembola; order Symphypleona; family Sminthuridae; genus Spatulosminthurus; species Spatulosminthurus flaviceps. Next base: position 86,281 of record JAQFXU010000083.1, on the reverse strand, counting down.
TAGTTCTTATGTCAGGGACCCGTTCGAATTTTTTCATTCACAGTCACCCCTTTATTCCTTACCCTTACCTTACTCAGAGCCGTACATCTATTAATGCAGCCAATCACTGTATATACATATACATTTTATACATAATTACATGTGTATACATACGTGAAACATTGCTTACCACCAGTTCTAATTGTAGTAGAGTCGATATGGTGAACACCAGTTTTTTGGGTTTATTTGGTCTGTTTTTTCCCTCCATACCCCGTTCAGCTCTTTACTTCTACGTAGTATGATGCACTCACACAAATAACAAGTACCTACGTACAGAGACAGTTGTACCCTTTACGAATAACCACCACCGTCTCTCACATGTCTACAGTATTGATACAGAGAATTCAATAGCGATCGTCATCCTTCAGTAACCCAGCAGCTTGTTCCCTATTATACCCTTCGATTGGAAAAATGATTCCAATCAAAAGCTTTTTCTCGCTTCGGAAATAAATAAAAAAAAACTCTTTCGTTACTCTCTCTCTCTTCCTTTCTCTCTCTCTCTCAAAACTATGTATACGTCGATACCTGAAAGGCTTGGGCACGTTCCATGTCTTTGTATGTATCCTTTTTAAAAAAATAAAGTCCTTCACATTTTGTCCGTTTGGATTTTGCGGAACTACTTGTTTTAACAATTCTACATATCTTGGGGCATCTCCTATATAGAATACATATCAGCCCGGAATGCATATACTCAAATACAAAACATTATCTCAGCAGTTGTTTAGAGAAGGAAAATATTATTGTATGAAAAGAGAAAACCCCTTTTTAGACAAAATGTCAACGTGTTATAAATTCAACTTCAACAGCCTCGTTTAGTTTGTCGAAGCCTATAAATCACTAAGTATTCCAAAATATTTTACCAAAATAATCCCCCCAATATTACAAGGCCTAAATAAGCGGAATAGACATACTTGGAATGTATGAGATAGGAAAATAAGTACACATATTCTTGTAAAGATCCTACCTATTTGGAGCATCTTGCAAGTGTTATCTGTGCGAGAAAGGATGAGGAAATCTTTTATAAATCTTCCAAACACGTGAAACGTGGTCTGAAGAAAAATTCAATAAAATATACGCAATACATTTCATATACCCCCTTTGAGAATTAAAGAAGACGCAGCTGGTAAAAAAAAAAGCTTTGGGTTGAAAGTATTAACTACGGAAGCGAAACTGATGGAATCACTTGAACAATGTTAATCTTGCCACAAGCAACGTATAAAATTTCAGCCCTTTTCAACTAAATCACTATTTTTACTATTGAAAGAAGATTTTCCGAGGAAGAAGAGGGTACGAAGAAATTTGAGAGAGGTGAAAGAGTAAAAATTGAGAAAACCATTCTAAAATTGAAGTAAAAAAAAACCTCACCGTGAAAACGATTACTGCTTTTTCCTTAACCAACCACCACACTCCACACTCAAAGGATATATAATAAGGAGGAAAACAATTTTACCTAGTAATAAAAAAAAGGAGCTCCACATATGTGGAGTTTTTTTCTAAAGGTAAGAATATAAAGGGTTCTATGTATTTTTTCTTATAGAAAAAAAAAGTTATAAATAAAGAAACTTGCCGGGTCATTTGGTCTCAAAGGGAATGAAGACAGCGGTATTTAGATACGCTCAACATACATTCAATATAAGGAGGTTTCAGCCTTTGAGAGAGATGAAAGTTCATCTTAAACCTTAACCTCGTCTTGTCCATGACAACAATAGCCAACATCCAACTTCTATAGAGTTTCTGATAAGGGGAGAAAAAGTAGTGGTCTGTAATAGGAAAGATTTCCCTGATATTGTCACATGTACATTAAATGTTACACAGAGCCGTAGAGCTTCTTGTGACATTTAAATTTAAAAATGGTCTTCAATTCTCTCATACTCTCACGTGTGAGATACATAGCCCTATTGAAGATGTGGGATCATCTGAGATGTTACGTAAAAGGAATTATAATTCTTGTTTAAATAAAGTCAGTGATACTTTTTCCCTAATAGGAATGTCCCTTCCAAAAACCACACACTCACATTCACATACACCCCAGCTTTACTTCTTCTTGTAAGAATAAACATACGTGAAGAATCTCATAGTATACGAAAGAATTCTTAAGACGACATGCTGTAAGAATGAGGGAAGGCAGAGGATCACAAGGGAACAAAGATTTCAATCCGAAATTTTCAACAACTGTCACGCTAACATCCGCAATTCTATTCACACACTTTCCTATAGTTACATAATAATATCCTAATGCCTTAAAGCTACCATCTAAATTACTTTTGTCAACGCTACAACCTACTACAAAACCTCGCCCACGTTAACATAACGCTTCACAGGTAATACGTACATAGAAAAAATGCCTTTTATACAAAGTCTCTACTAAGGAGGTTCTTACATGTCAAACATATCCCAATTGTAATAATTCTGACTGTATCCTGTATCAGAAGTAATTCTTCAAAAAAATCTCTATGACAAATAATACATATAATCTCCGTGAAATTTTTTTTCCTGGACTTTAAATTTCACAGTGAGTTTTTAGTGCTGTGTGAAAAACCTCCCAAGTGAATTTTAGTCTGCATAAAAAAATCACAGAAATTTAAGAAACTCCAGATTTGTAATCTAATTTAAGTGAACAGGAGAGAAGTAATATTGGATAGTGGCACAATAATAATATATGGTAATAATAATGTAATGCACAAAAATACTGTTGAATCCGTGATGTGGTGAGATTCAGACGACCAAGAGACTTTAAGGAGGAAGTTGCTCTGCTCAAGTTTCAAGTAAGACTGAACGACTGAAGGAGGGTTGAGGAGGAAAAGCTCAAATGACTTGTTCTATTACCATGAAGAGCTCTGAAAAACTTATTACATAATGAGTCTCCTCCAAGCAATTCTTTGGGCTTTCAGTTTTTTGACCTCTCTCTCTTTCTCTCTCTCTCTCTCACTCCATCAATAGATAAAAATAAGTCATAAAAAACTACAAGTTTGGGGCCTAAAATATCGAAATTGTTTCTTGAAAAGATAAAAGCTTTGGAGAATGGGACCCTCAATTAGGGTCCGTATCTTTCCCTTAAAGTGTCTCATGTTATTATAAGAAGCCACTCATTACAACACATACACACTGACGACGGCTAAATCAAAATAAATTGAAGAATAACTTTTGTCCTCTCAATCACACAATTCATCCCTTGAATTTTCCAAACAATTCCTTCCTATACAAAGTATACGTAAATAGCAGGATAGTTGAAGGAGGGAGAAAGAGAGAGAGAGAGACAAAAGTGGAAAGAAGAGGGAAGAAAAAAATCGGAACTGTACAAATCCCCTTAAAAAATTCACACGGAAATGATCTTTTTAGAGGGGAAGAGAGAAGGTTGAGTAAGAAGGAGAAGCGGAACGATGATGACTAAAAATGAAAAATCTTGAGAAAATATTTTCACACGGTTTTTTTTGGGGACAAAAATAGTAAACCTTCATTTGTATCAAGTATGCATGGACAGACAACAGGTAAATTTGAGCATAAAAAATCCTATATAAAAATTCCGCTTGTTTGGATAAAGTAGAACCTTTGTAATAAAATGAATGGATCTTGTTATATAAATATACACGGGTGTATATATATATATTTTTTGGATTCGTATTTTTTTAATCGCTCAACTTATTGTGTATAGTACGATGAGAAGGAAAAGTTGCCTGGATTTTTTAAGAGGGTGCACTCGTTTTTTAACACAAATCTTTCCGGCACCTGCTTTTTTTTACCAAGATTGAATAAAAGATACTGAGGATGATGAGGAAAGAGAGAGAAAGAGAGATTGGGTCCTTCGTATCAAGTCCCTATTATTCACTCCCTACGGAGTTGGCCCACCGAGTTCCACTCAAGGGTGGTACATATTATCACGGGATTCTATATTTAACCTGAAGATACTCACCTTTCCTCCAACCCTCCATTCCATAGTCTTGGATACACACATGCAAGTGCCCTTACTATACATAATAACATATCCCTATAATCCAAACATAAACAGGACCATGAATTCCCCCTTCATACAGGTTTACATGGATTTTTCTCTCTAATTTTAGATCCAGAAATTTTTTAACTATTCACCCAAACCAGAGAGAGATTACACATTGACATTATATTGTATAGGAGATTGGATGAGGAAACCCAGGGAATCTAATTTCCCACGAGTTTTTACTTTAAAAAACTACACACATTTTTCGCCCTTTTAAAAAACATTCCCTTTTTTATCATTAACATAATGAATCTTCACCTGGTTACAATACCTACACTATATATATCTATATATATATTGCAATTCCTCCCAACTTCCGAGACTGTGGGAAAACTTCCTAAAAAAGCTTCTTCCGAATCTTTACCATATCCTTAAAAAATTTCCTTCAATCTTATTATACAATACTTAGCCCCTCGTTTTAAGAGAAATTCTATAGAAAAACATAGGAAAATAAAAAAGCTACTGACCTTTGTAAAAATTCTGGGTAATTTTACTATGGAAGATATATAGTAGGAAAGTGCTTCAATTTTTTCAATGTATCAAAATTGACATACCTTTTGGTAATTTATTTGAATTTTTTTATCTTCTCTTAATTCCATGAATAAAAGGCACCGGAATTTCTCTTTTCCAATGAGACCACGAAATCTCTAGGTAATATTTTCTCTTTGGGTCATGGGCGAAAGCCTATAGGACCTTTAATAAATAAATACCAAATACCAATAGGTAATATTTTCTGATGGCTGTTGGAAAAAGCTCTGCCTTAAATTTTAAATTGTAACAAATTCTAGTTCAATGTAGAGGATTGGTTGATACGAGTGTGAGACAATGCCCTTTGTATATATTTTGAAACATAAATATATGTCTAGGAAAAATACTCATGCTTCAAGAGCTACAATACTTCCAACATTCAATGTCTTTTCTCCGTAACTATAATATACAAGAGGGTATTGAAGTACTCATACGTCAACTTCTACTACGTAACATTTTACTAAATATGTGATAGCATAATAGCATATGAGGAGAATATCATGAGAACATCGTCTCAATTGGTTCCCTTCAGTTCCACAGTGTATGCATATAGTGACCAGTGCTTGAAGTGGATTTGTATATTATCTTTTTACATTGCACTGCACTACTCGCTCTCTGTGTGTCTGACTTTAAAGAAATAAGTAGATACTAATATAGGATAGAAATTATTGCAGACTTGGTTAAAAAAAGAGAAAAGGCGCGCAAAATTGTGTGCAACAATGTCTAGACACGGGAGTCAAGCCAGACAGTCTGGATCTGCAATGTTACTTTTGTACACACAGTATCACTTGTTAACATGTATTTCAAAGACAGAGAGAGAGAGAGACAGAGATAGAACTTTTATTCCTACTACTACCGTATGACTACAAGCCTTTTACGTACTTCATTAGTATCATGGTAGCTCGGAGCCTACTCACTTTGACTATATGCTCGTACGTTATCGTTACAAGTTTCATGAGGATTTTACAATGTCATAAAACTCCTGTATGTATAAATATGGGTGGGTTGTATGTATGTATGCATATAATTTGGTGTGTAGGGAACATTTCCAGAATTAATGCTCATGCTTTTTTTATTCAACTCTCTGCACTCCTCTCATTAAGATTTAGGCGTTCAAAAGATGTAAAAAATGACTTTTCAACAAATTACGGGCGCACGCGGCTTTAAAACAGCTCCTCACATTCCTCCATCTGTAATATGAATTAATTGCCAACACATTCCCTATATACTTTAACATAGTACCTGTTTCTTCTTCTGAAGTCTGAGAAAAAAACCTGGCTTCTAGAAAAAGCTACAAGCAACCACACGAGTCTGGTCTTATAGAAATCTGGGGAAAGAGATCATTTGAAAAGGTTGGGCGAAGGATGAAATGAGATGGACGGGAAATATTTTTATGCTTCCTATAATAAAAAGGGTTACCCGTAAAATATAAAAATTTGAATATCTCACAAAAATCCGGTTAGAAATAAAATTAAGGGAAATAAAACATGTGTTTTCCTATACATACGATTAGCATATAATAACTTTTCCTTTACCCTTATAGCCTTTCCTTTATATACTTGCTTCATACTTATTATTACATGAAGAAGTTGGATTGAAATCCTGTTCACTCAGATGGATCTCACTTCTGTGCTACCTTAAATGCTCAAATTTACGGTAATTGCTACTTCTCAAGTGACACGTCAAAAAATGAAATGTTGCCCCAAGCTTTTACTTTAACCTCGGTAGTTACGTCACCTATGTAATACGTATGTGATTGTTACTACTATTGAAACCAAGAAACTAATTTTTCCAGATCTCCCTTGACCCGAGAGATAATCTTGCTCTTGACAGAAAAGAGAGAGAGAGAGAAAAAGATATATAATATGGGAAATTAACACGTCTGTCAAAAGGCTCTTTTTCCCCTATTGACGAGAATAATATAAGACTAAAAAAGGCTGTGCAAACTGTACTCTCTTAGGGACTTGAGTACCTACGTAAGTACATACAATTTTACGTGTGTAAATATATATGTGTATATTTTAATAGGGACTTACATATAGGGACATGAGAGTCCTTGATTTCCGTAAGGTTCATGCCCTTACCGTTATCCTCCGTAGTTTTAGTATTGACGGAGATGACGCAAAAAGTGAAGGAATTCATAAATGTGGAGGTTGAAGGAACGATGAGGAGAGTAAGGGCTGGAGACTTTGTCAAGGTTATATTTTTACAACGCAAACGGTATATATGAGGAGCTAAAAAATGTATTATGACTTGACTTGACTGGGCTTGTGTGTTGTTTGACATAAACTTCACCACTCTATTTATGTATGTCTGGGCTCATAAAAAATACGTAACATGGGGAAGACATTAGGCGATTGTCCTTTTTCCCTTCTCCCGGGACCATCTCATCCTTTTGTGTGAGAGCTACATATTATGATCTAATAATGTACATGCTTGGAAACTACCTGTACACGCCCATACGTTCCTAACTATCAACCTTAAGGAAAGATCAAGATAGAAAAACGGTACTCACCGACATTTCCGTAAACTATTATTATTACTTTGAACATACCAAAAATCTCTCTCTACCTCTCTCCAGCCTCTGGACCCAGACGTGCTTTTTTAAAGCTTCAGGAAAAAATATCCCCAAGAAAAGGCAATGACTTTTGGGAAGATTTTTTTAGTATGGTAGGAAGGAATTTTTCCAAATATCCATGTAGATACATATGTACATTTGTAAAGCTTCTAAATATGAAACAAACTAGGAAACAATAGTTAAATCGGAGGGATTTTTTAACATGGTTTTAAACAAACATGAGCCTAAATCTTTTACAATAGCGAACCATTTCCTCCATTTTTTATCCATTTCATTTTTCCCACACATAATTTCTAAAATATCCTGTAAGTATGGGTACATAAAAAAGCTGGAGCATAGAAAAAATCTCATGTCAGCATTGAGAGAAAACAATCCTCTAAAAATCTCTTGTACTTAAATGTCCCTACAACAGTGAACATAGTAAATTGTCCCGTGGATTTTTTCCTAACCATTAATCAAACTCCAGGAAAGTCAAAACCTACCAAGCTTTCATTTTTCTCCATGTTATAACATGTACACGTTTAGATGCACCCAGTGGAATTTCTTCACGTAGCAATTTTTTTTTAAATTGGACAGTTTTGGTAAAGCCTACAAAATAAATGACAACGATTGAACACACAAAGTTTCTATTGACATAATTATCCTCCTCAAAGGCTCGTCATTTTACAAATGAAATGGAAAAAACAATTGGAACTACAACTATGCCAACACCCAAACAATGGCCATACCTGATTGAATGATTCCAAGACTAAAGACAATGACTGACAATAATATCAGGCCATGCAAGAGAATATATTATGACAAGTCACAAAAATGACAATTATTATAGAAATCTAAACTAAATATCAAGAATAATGTACCACACTTGAACAACTTTTAGCACCGAACATTAGCAAGTAGGATTTTCTGTAAACATTTTTCATAACTCTTATCATAAAAATGAAAATACTAAATTTTTAACTTGAAAATAAAACGGTGGAATAACTCGAGCTACAATTTTTCCTTCGAGCATAGAACTTTTCTCTCAATATTCCTCAAACCACAACATGTACGTTACCCTACATGTTACAATTCCACAAGATTTTACATGCTATTAAATGTGTATTATGCTCTCTGTAACTCGGATTCGTGTAATATTATATTGAATATATTCTATTCCAGAGTTTCTATTCCATTGATTTACGTGTATCAAGTCATGTAGGCCTTATTGCTGGAGCGCATCAATCAACTGATTGTGTGATTGGATGGTTCTCTCAAAGGGCAACTCCTTATAAGCTTTAGCTCCCAAGTAGGACATTTAATTACCCTTTGAATGATTTAATCTGGGAAATTAATTTCTCTAATCGCTTAAAAAAAATTATTTATCAGCATCTTATTCATAAGCGGATGAAAAAAAACCTTTGCTTCACGTGCAGTTATTTTATTAATTCACCACTCTTATTCAATCTGAGAAGTAAGTACATTAAGTCCTACGTATTATTCCCTATACAAACTATAGCTTTACGGTGAGGAAATAAAATACCTTATCCATTCCCTTTTACCCAGTCCGAACGTGGAGGGAAATAGACCAATAAGGAATGCCGAGCTAATAACTTATCCCAAGCCGAGCTACCTCATTAACCGCATTATATGTATAGAAATGGTAATTGTAATCACACGCAGGACCCACAAAGCACGAATCATTTGACTATAAGAAGGGTTCTAAAAAACATAAAACTTTTATAATTCAACTTTGAATAAAATTAAGTCACTCCAATAAGGATTCCTCACCCTCTACAAAATTTACATGACACAGTAGAGAAAAAAATACCTTCAGTGACAAAACAAGATTTCCTATAGACACTACGGCTCGTCAGTCCTCACTCTATACCACTGTTACTGTTTTGAAGTCTCTCATTTGAATTTCAATTGCCAAGTGACAGCACGCTATATACTTTGTCCTGTCTGTACTTACAAGGCGGAAGGGAAGAATGAGTAGACACGTACCCTTACCTATTCTACACCACACACCCATTACCCTCACACAATACAATCATTATCCCAAAATATGACTCCTTTCCAAATAAATACCCTCCTAATTTCAATATCCTTAAGTCCTACATCCCTCTCACTTTTGTTAGCAATAAAAGTCCATAAAGTAAATCTAGTAAAAATTCTTTTGTGAAAAGAAAGGGCTAAAACCTTAGAGCTTCTACAAACTTGCTTAAGTAATTATTACACTTTACCTTTGACAAAGCCTCTCAACAGTGTCAAGTATAGAACTACTTAAGGACTGTCAACGTCAATCCCCTCACTCTACATATAAACCAATTTACTCAAAGCTCAAGTTTGAACTAATACCTTCACATATAATGTGACGGTTACACAGAGTGAGACACAGAGAACAACAGGAAAAAACAAAAGTGACTCCAACAAGTGGTTTTACATGAAGTAAGTACAAATGAGTAAGTACACATACCACATACGACACTTACAATTACTCCTAGGCTTACAGTCAAAAATGACATATATACACTCCTGATATCACCGCACACCGTTATTGGCAGTAACATAATGTCACCAAAGTCCTACCCGGCTCAACGGGTGAGTGATAACGACGTGCTGCCAGAAATGGTACTACTAAAAGATATTTGTATCTCTTCTTAAGAATACACTTTTAGCAACAATAAAGTACAATAACCATATACTACATTTACATATAATTACCTTAAAATCTCTCTCACACCCACAGCCCTAATTATGATTATCTCTCAAAATTCTTATAAATCCCCCTTCTCTAACATCCCCAAATTTTAATTGTTTTTTCTTTAAAAAATTCCATCCAAATAATTAAATGTACTTACTTGCTGACCCATACATTTAAATCCAGGGTCCAATAAAAAAGTGCATATCTCCAACAGGAAAAACGTCCTCCACTGAAATTCCATTAACGACGCGCACATTTCCCATTTAAAATGCAATATTTTGAAAAGAATTTTTACAACTACACCACAGAAACGTCTACAGCACTTTAGCCTATATATTTTATAGTTATACTACACAGAATATATTAGGAGAAGAATTTCCAAAAAAATGTATAATTTCATTCAATGAGAAAAAGAGTACAGAGTTTCCGGCTCACTATCAACAATAATCAAAGTACATATAGTATTGAAAAGTACACAGACTCTCAAGAATAGGTATTTTTTGTTCGAAACTATAGTTAAATATAAGAGTACGAAATAACGAGAGAAAATAAAATAGGACAAATGTAGTAGTAGTAGTAGTACAAAGCACTCGAAGAGAAAAGCCGCTAAATGCAGATTACGAACGGACTCACGAGAGTTTATATGTCGGAAACGTAGATTGAATAAAATGATATCTGATAAATGTGTTTGAGGTGTAGGAAACGGGAGTGAAGGGACCAAGTATAAAAGTGTAGAGTGTTATAGAGTAAAATAACAAAATGCCGACAGCATTTCGTAGTACTTGTTATTTTTCCACGAAATCCTAATTTGTAATTGAGAATAATTTTGTGGTAATTGTAAAAACATTATCCTTTTAAATCCTCCACAAAAGCTGGATTTTACACCAACAAAATAATGGGATAAGGTTTTGGTGGATGGACAAGGAGAGAGATAGAGACAGAGAGAGAGATGAGAGAGAGAAAAGAGATTGGAGACTATACAGTAAAATGGAAAAAAGTTTTTTTTTGCTCCAAGTAAAAGTTCTCTTCTCTCTCACTTCTTTGTATATAGTGTATGGTGTAGGAAAAAAGAGTGTAGAAATATATGGTTGATGGCAGAGCCAAATAGCAACCACAGAATAGTTAGTACTAAAATGACTGGGGACGGGAGTAGATAGTAGACGTAGTATAGCATTGGAGGAATAGGAGTGTGTGAAGCTGATGAGTGTGTATGTGTGTGTGTTTGTGCGTTTGTGTTACCACTTTATACACTTTGTCAGATGCAAGTCTGCTGATCAACTGACGACGCTAAAATCCGACTAGGAATTGTCAGGGTGTATTGTTCGTATGGAGAAGTTTGGGGATGGGATGGGTGGCCAGGATGATTATCGAGCGGGGCGGAAACTCAGACGGACAAGGAGGAGTTGGATATAAGGTGTTACCCTTTTACCTCCCGGGCTTACTTCACTTACTTCATTTTCAATGCTAAAATCTATACATGAACAAACCAACAACAACTATACGTACACACCAAGGGTTGAGTATTTGACTGTGTTAAAAGAGACGTGGGGAGTTGTGTAGTGAGAGAGAATCCATTGGAATTAGAAATTTCCTAACCACACTCTCTCAGATCCCATTAAGTATACATCTAGGACAGTAGTGGTTGGAGAATATGAGAGAGAGAGATACAAGGGAAAAGACAAGAGAGCACACCTTTACTTTCTATTGCTCTAATCCAATAGAATTTTTCTCACTTGAATGTGAAACAAGACTCAGCCCTTTATTCTATACTCAGAGCAAAACCAGTTAAATTTATATTTTTAGCTATTTATCTACTACACAACTAAAGAAAAATGTCGGCTGACTTCAACTTTAAAATTTGTTAAAGAAAATAAAACAAAATTAAATTTTAATTTTATTGAAAAAACCGCGCTGTACTTACACAGTCCATAACTTCCAAGTCAATCAAGATTTTGTCAGTTGATTTTGAAATTGTGAAGGAGGATGAGGAGGAGTTGTAATAATATTGGTGAGAGATGCAAAACGGAACATCATTTCCATGGGTTTTCATACCAAAGGGTTACTCCCGGTCAGGTACCTAGAACACAATAAAGTACATATGAAATAATGAAGTCAATTTTTTTTGCATTAAATATGCATAAATTTTTGGATAGTTTTTGTGCAACAGTGCTCCACCGTATTGGATAGTTTTCTATTTTTAAAACGTGTATTATTGTTTTTTTTAACTAAAAGTGATATCATTGTGATGACTGATTTTGTGCGTGAGTCATTTGGATTGAAAATCTTCTCATGAGCATGATTTCATGGATGGATTTGGATTCAAGATGAAGATTTATACTTCAAAGGTGATATCACTTCCGGATTTTGTGTATCAGGGAGTAATTTTTGGAATTTAGAAATATTTTATCAATTTGAATCGAAATTTTTAGGTTCCTTGTGTTAAACCAATTCTTACTCGATTTATAGAAAGTTGGTTGTGAATGGGGGATGAAAAACATTTTTATGCAATTATTATTAGTGATAAAATTGTTAAATATTTTTCAAAAAGTCCAAATAAAAATAACTCAGCCAGTGAAATTTAAAAGTGTGAGGTTTCATTTGAAATTTTATCCTCTGGTTTTAAAGATCCGCGAGTGTAAATAGTTTTTAATTTAACTTGCAATAAACATAGCTTTAGTTTGTTTAATTAACTGTAATTAAATGCTGTGACAGTATTTGAAAACGCCTAAGATTTTTGGAAAAAAATATATAAGAAATAATTACCTAAATGTAAGGTGAATATTTCATAAAAATAACTTTAAAAAAGCAATGGCGCAAGAAGTTTTTAGAAAATTTCCGTACTTAATGCAAGTGAATACCATGATCGAATGATACACAAATTCTAGCGCTACAAAACACTGAAGTTGTTTGGAAATATTAATAGGAATAATTAAGGAACAAAACTTAATAGCAAATTAATAATAAATTGTACAACATTAATAATACAATAATTGCTCTCATAAAATAAGTAGAGACTCGAAACCGGTAATGAAGCAGTCAACTATATAAAAATCTAAGTACATACTCTCATCATCCTCTCATACCCATCCATACCAAGAAGCTTGATACAATTGACTCAAATTCCCACCATCCCCACAGGAGGTCTGACCTCAAGGGACCGCACCCTACAAAAAGGAAACAATTACACACGAGCTCTCCCCCGGAATTGTAAACAAGAAGAACCCGGATAAAACAGCGTGAGCCTGCCTACCCCAAAGGCCATCATAAATACATATCATCCAAAAACCGTAGATATACAAATAAAACAAATTTAAAATCCAAAAAAAGATTTCCCTTGAAATCCCCATAATACTCAGAATAAATCCATTAAAAATAGCCCAAGTAAAAATTCCCATGATCCAACAGTCTGAAAGAGTTGTGATTATACTAAGAAATATACCAGGCTAAAATATCCATACTCTTCCGCTTAGATACAAACTTGAGAAGAATGTCATGATTCACCACTCTTAATCTTTTATCAGAGTTGTGGTAGTAGTGAGTAGTAGTAGTAGCAATAATAATAATTCTCAAATTACACATAAATACAAACTCCACTTATTCCCATACACCAATAAATGAAATATCCACGTGGAAATACCACATTGAATTTTTCCTCTCACTGCATTATTGCACAAACAGAGCCTCAATCTCTCGAACAAGCACTCATTTCCCGAAAAAACCTTCCCATTAAAACGGATCAAATATCCAACATTAGAGGGAAAGTCTATTGAAGGACATATAAAAAGTACTTCCAATAAATTTTTAACGACATTACTAAAATCAAATACATAGAAAAACTACAGCTCGAACTCATGAAAAAATCCCATCTCAAAAGACACTTTTTACATTTAAAATACATACCTAGCCTATTTTCAACGAAAAATAACTTGTCTAATCTTTATTCATATGCGATAAGTTGTCTCATCTTTAAACCAAAAAATCTATACAACTATAATAACTATAGTGTAGTAACCACATGCTCCACTATTTCATAAAGGGATTGCTCTCTCTCTCCCTCTCCAACTTAAAAAATATCATTAGAAATACACACGCGTATATACAATACACACAGGTATATATAAATACAGCACGTACAAATGTGATTATACATATCAATTGAGCATGCTAATGTAGCACTAAAGTCTCCTACCATGTAGATATGCAACCCTATATGGGATAATAGCATGTAATATTTAGCATGCGAAAAAATTAAAACGATCGCACAGCTTCTCCTACTAAATACGTACGCACATCTTATGATTACATGAAAGAGGAGGAAACCGGCTCTGATGACAGCGTACAATAACCCAAAGGATAAGTATATACACGTATAAGTTGGAAATTCGAAATGCTAAAATAGTTTACATTAAACATGCATATCCTCCAAATACTATTCCGTAGGAGACATAGACACAGATAGAGAGGCAGAGAGAGAGAGAGAGAGGAAGGCCCAATAGAGAAAATACTGGATCGTGAACCAGCATATGCTTAAAGGAAACACCATACGAAAAGGGTTGGTCATGATACTTTTCAGCCTCATAGATTTCAATTCAAAATGTTTGCATAGAGATTATCACCACGGAAAGAATACCACTGTAGTATAGAAAAGGAACGAGCTAAGGATCGTACGTTCTCTCACTACCAGAATTTCCCCATGTCTCGTCAGCCAACAACTTCAAAAGTACTAGTAAAGGCAAAGTCTCAAGCCTTACTACAAGCTTTCAATGTGAGGTCACAAGTTTCTAACGAAAATGTATAAAATAATCTAAAAATCCTGATTTGAAAATGATTTCAAAATACTATGAGGCTGTCTTGTAGTTCCTAGTTCATATTTATTATGGAGAATTGAAGGGAGAGAGATGAAAAGTGAGACACGCAAGTCTGAGATGTTCATGTTCATCAACCCACCATCACTACACGTTCTCTCAGTCTACCATGTATTTCCATATCCAATGAATACAAGTAAAGAGATATTTCTATCTCCCAAGACGAGTAATTATTACACTCGAAAAACTAATGGACTCCTCTGGAATGAATGCATGAAAAAGGACTTGACGAAACAAACTAATTCAATTCATTTCATAAGATTTGACTGTACAACCTCTCTCTAGTTGAGAGGCTCCTTCCTACAACACAGAGTATTCATAGGTACAGAAAAAATACGTGGAAATGAAGCCAACCTTAACGTATGATCTCTCTATCAATAGGCAGTTACTAAATGCAGACTCGCGTCCCAGCCTCGCAGTTAACAAGTTGAGTCGTACATTACTAAAGCGGCTCTGGCAAAGCTCTATCTACACTGTATAGATTCTACAGTAGTAGTAGTAGTAGTAGTAGCAGTAGTAGTAGTGGAGTTGAAATCCCAAGCCTGTTAGTTGAGTACACTGACATTACACGTAGGGAGTTTCAATGCACTAGAGCCACTACAGCCAACCCTAGGTCAATGGATCCCGAAGATTTCCTCCAGCCTTGTCTTTTACCTTCCTCTTCAACTACCTTCTCCCACCTCAAGATTAATGGGTTCTTGAAATGAGTGACTTTTTACTAGAACTGACCAATATTTATTGCTCCTACAGCTTTTTTACACCGCAAAAAATCTATGGTCTGTCATGCAAAGGCACTACGGTACTGGAATTAGAGCTCATAGAATTAGTGCTTAAAAAGTACTCTGCTTTGACCTCAGTGCCAGTGAAGAAAGGGGGTAAAAACAAGTTGAAAAAAATACTGGGTAATTAAATTACCGTCACTGTCTCCAGAGTCCGTCTCAAATTGATAGTGTCTTTGCCCATATCTATGTAATCCTTTCGTGGTCATAACAAGCTCACTCTCTAGATATGCAAGGGATTGAAAAGATAAGTAAACTGTGAGTCCGTATGTATTTGTACAGGTAGCCCAGCTCCCTTTGTAGCCTCATCAGTTAACAATTCTAGTATGATTAGGTAACATGCACCTTTGCAGAACAATCCACCGTAATAAAGTGCAAGAACAAGTGATAGTTTGAATGCAGACGTATACTAGAAAAAGAGGTTTTAATGTTAAGGAGTAGAAAAAAAAATGAGCTCTAATTTATATACCTTATACATAAGCATGCATGGAGAGAGAGAGAGGAGGGAAAAAAGGAAAGAAAAGTGCAGCTGCAATTGCATTTACGTTACATCATCATTATGTGCACCATTAGAATGTATTTATAGAGCCTAAAAATCCTATGCCTCAACATATCACATAGTATCACTGTTCTATGATGAGGAGAGGAGAGGGACAATTCCTCAGATGCAGTCAGCATACTCTGTCAGAGTAATATATCTAAAGTATATGTTAAAAAAGCATTGCAAATCTACAAACCCCTTGTGTTCAAATACATACTTATGCATGGCGTATCTCAGAGCATATAGGAAAGTCGTGCCAGAAACAATATACAGGATAATGGCATGATTTATGGATTAGCTATATTTATGCTCTCTCTGTAAAAGTATTACGCATAGCAGATGAGAAGAGATGCACTTTATCTCTCCCTCCGCTCCACGACACAGGTACATACATACATACACATCCCTAGCAATTTTTTTCTCACACAGAAAAATGGAACGTACTCGATGATCTTCCATCTGTTCTCGCCTATGTTTAAAGTATATGGCAAAATCCTGCTGCGGCTTCCTTGAGGTAAGAGGAATAGCTTGGTTAACACAAACATAGATGTATAACAACACTTGTATATACACCCTCATTGGCTATACCCAAATAAACTAGAATAGCCAAGATAATCGCTCGCAAGACATCAAATGCACTTTTCTAACGTTACACTACTTTTCTGTGGAACAAAATCTAGTTTATAAATTGTTATTTAATATGTATAAAACCTCCTGAAATTTTTCCCATGTGCATAATTACACACACACACACACACACATACACATCCATTTACATACATATAGGAAAATATCTTCATATACAGGGAGCACTGACTGAGAAGGTCGGTATAGGGAGCGCTACAAGGTAGTCTCCTTTTTCTTTCTACACATATTATACATGTACATTGAGAATGATGAGACAGGTACGGGAGGGAATTGTCTCTTGATATAGGAAAATTGCCAATGAGAATAAAAACATAAGTTACATATATAAATTCAAGGCAGGGGGTGAGTTGACTTCTATACAACCTCCATATATATAGCTATGGTCCCCCATACTTTATACATAGGGAAATATAGAAACCTTTATACTCAAGGTAGTTCATATAACTATATACGCGAAAAGGAGACGGAAAGAGTGAGAAGCAAAGTCTATATAAAATATACACTATGCCTCAATTATAATGTTATTACCCCTCTCTCTCTCTCAACGTATCTAAAAAGTTGGAGGTAAAAAAAAGAATTTAAAAAATTAAATTGCAATAGTCAACACAAGAAGGTTTGGTAAGTAAATCTATACCTATAGAATTTATATGTAAAGGGGAAAAGGAGGAGGGAGAGAGAGAGAGATGCAATTTTTTTGCTCGACTTCTCTCCTTTGCGCCTACATCCTATCTTCAAGGTATATCCATTATATAGCGTCTCTTATATATCCTCCACCATTTTCTATATAGAAATTTTCCAAGGAACAACAAGCAAAAGGCAAGCTATAGGACAAAGTTGAAAAAAAAACATTTTAACTCATCCACATGCACACATTAGAATTGCAATGGCAAAGTAGGAACAACGGCCACACAGCTGCATTCATTGGCAAAACTAGGAAAAGTGCATACATATATATAGGATTGCAAAAGTCAGCCATAATAATAATATGGAGAGTATACAAGGAGCGTACAGGGAGTTCGCGAAAGAGAGAGAGAGAAGAACAGTAGAGAGCCAGACTGCCTACAGTCATAAAAAGCTGTATGCAATACTTTACTCCTCTTATTGCATACTCAGAGAAAATGCATTGCAATCTGTGTGTATATATGAATAGTGTGAAGGGAGCTCTCAAACACGATTATTTTCTATTACCCTCTGTGTGTGCAAATTTTTTTTCTTATGTGTTACAATGCAAACTTTTTTTTCACCCACTCACTCCTTACTTAAATACGTTGTTAAAACTTGCACTTGCTAACAATAAGCTCTCCACAGACTAACTAACACCACACTCTATACAACCCAAACCCTTTTCCAACGTGAGGATAGCAGAAAAGGAGGGAGAGAAAAATAGGAAATTATTTCCCAATGTGTGAGCATACATATTATAAACGTCTTCTCTTTTCTGTATCTTATTTTTTTAATTTCAATGCTACACTATATACTCTACTCTGGCTCCAAAGTTTTTTTTTCTCCTTTTGGTCGAGAACCATGAGTGAGAGGCAAAGAGTTAGAGAGAGAAAATAATGCTTTAGCCAATAAGAAAGGCTCTAGGATACCTCCAACAAGATTGTGTCAGACGTTTACGTACTACTCATTGTATACAATTACGGACGACTACTAGAACTCAACAAGTGCATTTCACTATTACGTATATATATATACACACACAAGTCCTGGGTAATCAAACTCTACCATAGCACCGTCCTCCTCTCAGGCAACATTTGTAGTTGTGTGCGTTGAAATGTGCAAGTAGATTTTTCATATGCACTTCTCATGTGGTCTGTAGCGACACTTGCTGTATGCACTTTTCCTTAGTTTTTAGTAGCGTTCTTCTCTGTGTATATAAACGCAAATGGTGTAAAAGGCTATGGAGGTATGTGTATAGAGGCTTGGTATTATAAATGCCTATAAGGCAAAAGAGCCACATAGCATGACGCTGGGCTGGTATAATGGCAAGGACTCTGACTCACATATAGATATGTGAGGAGTATGTGTACGTTCTAATGTCCATGTACTATTATCTTTATAGTGAGAGAGAGAGAGAGACGGAGCAAGTGAACGTCTGCTCAGGGATACCTTTATAAGCGCGCGGTTCGCAAGACAATAATAATGCAATGGAATAATAGATAGGGAAAAAATTTAAAAATTGGTAAAAATAAATAACTGAGCGAGAAGCTAATGGAGAGGAAATACCTGCATGAAATTAGTAGTATAGTGATTGAGGAGGAATAAATAGCAACTACTCAGAATTTTGTCACTCTTCGGCCCACTTGTTTAGTAAATGGTGTGGAAGTGCTTAGGCTTTTACTTATGTAACTCCAGCTTATACTGGGCTTGTGTAACTAAAACCTTCATGATGAAAGTGTAACTGATTCAATTACAGGAGGCAGAGCCGGGTCGGACAAAAACAGAGGCGTGCATACTAATGACCATGCACGAGCCTCGTCTCCGGAAGGTCACTCTCTGTGTATAAAGTTATATAGCTAATACTTTTAGTTAGTTAGTTAGTAGGAACTGAGATATAAATATGTGTAGGTACACTTACCGCTCCACTCATTACCGCACTATTGGTTCGGATAGCATGAACCCGTCCTCATTTCGAACAAATGACAAGGAGGCCTCGTCAAGTTATCAAAACTCATTGGTAAGCTTGTCCACTTTTCAGTATGGGTCCTTCTTATCAGAAACCAATGAGCAGTTTATCTATGACTCGTTAATATTTATTACTAGTAGACTTGGAGAAGAAAATCCTCTGCACTATTATAAAAAGCTCTTGAGTTTTGGCTAAGCCAAAAATTATTTTAACTCTAACCATATATAGTTTTTATAACATTTTTTTCAGTCTGGACATTCTCAATATTTTAGGGGTTTCCGATCCTTCAGCTTTTAGCTGTACATTTTTAAAACGCTAGTTGTCGTAGTTTGAAATTTATTTTTCTTCCGCGGCTAAGGACGTGGCTAAATTCAATCACGCTCTGTCTCTCCATTATTTAATTAGGAAAATACTTCAGAATTGTGTAACTTATCAAACCAAAAGATAAAAATTTTAAAAAATTTGTATTGAATTTTTAAAAGTGTATGCGCATGTTTCATAAAAAAGGATGGTATTTTGGAGGACCATGCTAAAATGACCCTTCGAAAATAACGAATAGCGCTTAGTACGTACATAAATGGTAAACCACAAGCACTAAAATTCATCCAACTCATCTCCACTAAAATAGACCCAATGGCAGGTGTACCCTGAAGAAGAGAGATGACAGAATCCGGTGAAATTACTACGCTGTAAGAGAAACTCCTAAAGGCAAATCCCATAGCAGCCACTACCACCAAGCGGGATATTCCCTTGCAAAATCAATGCTTACACTTTTAGTTACTGAGAACCTTCAATTTTACAGCATAGCAACTAACCAAGCGCCAGCACCTTATAAATCCTACCCTTAGACTAAGAAGCCAAAAGATAAAAAAAACTTCAAGCGAAAACATATCCATACAAAATCTCAATGTCCGCACCCAAAACTCTTATTTCCTCCATAATAAAAAGAAATAATAAACCCCCAGGAAAATGTCCAAAAAATGAATTTTTCTCAAAAATTTTACTCCTCACAAAATTGCTGCTCCCACCTCCAAAAAAAACAGAGACAGGCCAAGTTTGCAAAATCTTAACAAGTATCAGAAGGACGGATGAGGATTGAACTTAAAATTAAATATTAAAAAACTCAAGCGGAGGTTAAAAACAGTAGGAAATAAAATAAAGTGGTCCTTGACGAAAGGCTTCCCTGAACCTCTTCTCCAGGGCTATAGGGACGTATCTTCCCGGGAATAAAAGAGCAACCCTGCCGCCCTCATCATGAATAATGATGTTCTTGGCGTCTTCACAAGTCCGTCTGACTCAGCCCAACGATCAATATGACCTTAGGAACGTGATAATTTCCCAACAAAAAATTACCTCAAGTAGAAATAAATAAAATGTTGGGAAAAATGGGGAAAAAATCTCCCTACATTTTTTATGAAAAGTAACTTTCAAGGGAATGGTGAAGCTCAAGCTTTAAAATTTTCACACCGGCAATAATTATAATAATATTAGCACTATTTATTTGTCCACCTCCATCTATATACAACACCATAGACAAGGATATATTTTCAATAGGACTTTTTCAAGAGTGAGAGAACCTGGCTTTTATTTCTTCGTCTTATATAGCAAAAAGGTTATCACTTTATCGTTGTTATGGGCTTCTCCTGGTTGTTGTTGTGAGGAAGAAGAAATAATAATGTGTCGTAGACGAGAAAGGATCAAGTTGATAGTGGAAGAAGAAGACGAAGAAGAAGCTTCAAGTAAAACAATTATTCCACCCGCCGTATATAAAGCTTGTCAACCGCCAAACAAATCTCCACCAACAAACAGACGTCCAGCATCTGTCTGATAGCCAATCCGCGTCCACATCTCTTTCACTTGGAAATTTGCAATGTAGTAATCAAGTCAAGTGCAAGCATAATCAAAGCTACCTGTACCCTCAACCCAAGCCAGCTCCAGGTATGTAGATGTAATGGAACAGTACGAGCTTTGAAAAGATGCTGCTTTTTCTCTCTCTCTCTCTCGATACAATTCTCCCTCTCGCTCAAGTGCAATGAAATGCAATCCATCGAGCCTGGAGCATTTCTCACAAAAGTCTGTTTATAACAATACAAGAGATTGGTACAATTCAAAGATTCCTCCCGCCCGTCCGTCATTCACCAGAAAACATAACCGAACGAATCTCCTTCAACATAACCTTTTCCATTTTTTCCTGGCTATTAATCTCCATCATGATGATCATCATGAATAAAAATCTATATACACACACAAACTACACATAACATATATATACACACACCTTCCAAACCAAAAAATCGTTTAGCTCTCCTTTCCCTTTTAACGTAAAGGAAGACCTCTAGGGTTCATATGACTGTCCTCCACCCTACAATAAAAGTACCTTCAAAGACCCTATCTCATCTCGGCTTCTCAAAGTCTTACTTTCAATTTTGACTGCTGCCGTATCTTTCTTCTTCTTCTTTTTATTCTTCAATGTAATAATCATAGCAGCATATTATAATCCCGCCTAAGATTCATACTACAACTGCGTATTGAACTTTCCATATTATTTCATAAAGACTTAGCCTTAGCAACCATTTCCAACTTTGTAATGTCTACTTTACTGCAAATATATCCATGGGTATGATTTTTAAATTGTTTAACATTAAGATGTTGGGAAATTCAAGGGAGTATAGAAATCGAGTATAGAATTTCAATAGGATTCCTTTGAAAGACCATTCGCCCTTTCGCTTTATTTTTTAAATCTTGATTCACAGTGAAGTGGCGGCCCTTTCCCTTCTTATGAAGTGATGAATTGAAAAGCCGGGCCCTCCTTTGTAAACTTTAATAGCCATTGCCTATCTAGAGCTTATTGTGAATTGATTGAATTAAATTTTTATCATCCGTGCTCTTAATTTTCTTTATACTTTATCTGGAATTTTGGAGTCCTTTATGTGTTTTTGATCAAAGGTAATTTTTATAATAATTATTGGTGAAAATATTTGTGAGTTAGGAATTATTATGAATTTGTTTTAATGAAATGACTCTGAGCTAAAGGTTGTTACGTAGAGTTTATGTAAGTTGGGAGTGTTGTGAACAAAGGGATATGCGGTGAATGGAGAGAGCGTATACGATCAATCTCCTCGCGAATGCCATCTTCCAACATGCGAAAACCCTTTAGCTACGAGCAAAGCATAGCCAACAATGAAATGGAGAGATGGCAAAATCTTCTCTACTTTCTATCCTCAACTAGCTCTGCCGAGCGGAGCCTCACGCTTGTTCTTGGAACGTGTAGCTAGTTAGGGCAGCATTTATTCACAAGTATTAATATATACGCTCATAAATAAATACATTTGAATACTTGTAATATAATATATTGTAACTTTTGGTACCAATTAATCTCATGTGTTTTTAGTAATGTCCTCATATATAAATTTTTATATTTAGTTTAGGAGGAAAAGAAACAAAATTCAGTTCCTAGCAATAAGTGCGAAGTTCGTTTGGGCCGAAGCTACTTGCAACTGCAGTCAGTTCCACTTGTGTTTTTGGGATCTTTTGTTGTATTCCTGTTTAATTTTTGTTACTGCATTATCGAATTTGTAGTAAATTTAGAATATAATTTTTTAGTGAAACCTCTATTTATTTCTACAGGTAATACACTACAGAATTATTGTATGCTCATAAAGATGCCAAGAAGAAATAATTAATAAGAATACAAAATAATTGCGCAATACAATCCAATCAGGAGTTATCGCCTATGTATATAACCGGACTGTTAGACACCCAAACAAGACTATAGAGACCCTTTGTTGAAGCTTCGCCCCTTAAAAATAAATAAATAAAACAAGTTGGGTTAACTTGTCACGAAAGAAAGTTATATGAGCTGAGACCCTGTGAAATCCATGAAAAATGGCATATAAATCTCATGGAAAGTTCAACTCATTGCAGGATTTGTGCAACAAAATTGTTTGCCAAGAGTTTACGCGGTATTTTATTATGACAGGGAAATACTTTTTCTTAGATTTACTTTCCTTGTTCTCTTTCTTCCTCTCTGGTTTCTAATTTTGTCCCCATTAGTTTTCTTAGCTTCTTAATACTCTCCTCCTGCATAAAATTAGCCTGCTAAATTCCGGCAATTGTTCGGGAATTATTACCATGTCCTCGCAAATACTACTACGAGCAACAAGTACTATAATATTGTTGTCAAAAATTTCCTAGCATACATTTTTTTACCCTAAAGATCTTCGAAAAGTTACAACTTTTGCCATTTTGAAACTTTCGAGCAAATTGGGCGAATTTAATCCTACGATTACACAACATTACATACATTGCTCAACCCATGGAATTATTTTCGGGAGTGAAACTTTTTTCCTGAAAGAATTATTCTTCTAGTGTGGTTTTATTATTAGGACTCCAAGTTTTTTTCCCGTTCCGAACAAATCCGAGGGCAACATACATTGACGTAAGAGGGAAAAGCAATAGTATCAACACCAACCAGTTGCATTATAAAAAGTTATGGGATTGGAAACTTTATTCATGACTTGAAAGATGAGATTCTTTACTGGTACGTGTTTTACATAGGAAAAGCCCAAGAAAAATAATTCTTGAGTTTTCATGGTGATTTCAACTGCAACTATTCCTGGTTTATACACCAATTATTGCCCACACACATACACACTTCAATAGGGAATTCAAGCCAAGACCAACATTTGATTTTATTTTTATTTTTAAAACTGCACAAATTCTCATTCCACTTTTTTTTTATATGCAGTACTCTCCATAAAAATCTAGGATAATTCCCCAGACACTCAAGACTCTAAACAAACTCAATAATGTGCATTAGTCAAAATAGACAAGGAATTGATTGACAGTTTGTAAGTATGAAAAAAATAGGAGAGAGAAAAAAAATTCAAATCTAATAAACTTGGCTGGTGAAATTGAGGAGTGCCAAAGCCAATAACCAGGGAGGCAAACCCCATGAGTTTTAATTCATAAAATGTAAGTAAACTTTGCAGGTGTATGTTATCCATTAAACTAAATGTTAATTTTATGACTTGTACAATGTTTAGGCTCATCATGATGAGTACGCATCTCGTATTCTACAGGAACTTGCTTTACCTCCCAGTAGTAACCCTTGTACCCTTTTTTCCTCTCTCCCTATTTACATTGTAAAGGACTGTCCCTTAGAGCCTCCTACCACTAATAAGTAAGTTGATGGAAGAACAAAAAAATACATTAGGTGAAATATATTAGCACGGCATAGTTAAATTACTCCGACTCTTCTACAATATTTCAGCCCTTTAATTCCTAGCCTACCAAATTAGCATGGTCATTTGAACTCCACTCATATAATTTCCAAAGTATTTATACATTAGAAAATCCATATAGTAAATTCCCATTGTGCAAGTGTATCCTCCAAGTTTTATAGAGTGTGGTAGAATTTTTTTTGAAGTCCAAGGGACCAATTATATGGAAGTACCCATGGAAAACCTTTATAACAATTAACAAGAAGCTCAAGCTTCAATATTATTACATACAATGAGAACATAGAATCCGCCTGAAATTATCCTCCTCCACATACTCTCATTCCTCTGGGTCTTCAAGGGTAATTTGAAAAGGGAGGAAAACT
The DNA here is from genome assembly GCA_034693705.1 of Spatulosminthurus flaviceps. NCBI lineage: Eukaryota > Metazoa > Arthropoda > Collembola > Symphypleona > Sminthuridae > Spatulosminthurus > Spatulosminthurus flaviceps. Next base: position 61,389 of record JAQFXU010000083.1, on the reverse strand, counting down.
ACATATCGTTAACAGTTGTAAATGACCTCAAGTCCTATCATTTCATTATTGTATGTGCAGCTATGGCTATAACACACGTGAGTTTAAATTTCCAGCAAAAATCTTTAGTTAGTATTATTGTCGTCCTGGTCGTCAACATAAAATTCCTATACATTTCACTGTACACCAACCCCAGTCCCATTCACAGTTGACAAGATTGCCTCCAGCCTCAAGTTTATGTCTACATTAAAACCCATAAATTTCCTAGCTTTAAAGTAGCCCTGTAATTATATGAAGGGATAAAAGTGTAAATGGAAGAAAATCCTTTCTTAGTTTTCCTTCTAAAAAAATAAAAAGAATTTACAAAATACGGACAATATTATTTTTAGAACGCTTTTCCTTTGATACCATTTTCTTTCCTATATTGTACATATGGCTGGACATGTGTATATTATATAGCGTGGGGGAAACGTCCTTTTATTGTAAATGAGAGGCGGAGCAGAGTTTAGGGAGACCACAAGTGTTGATGGAAGGAGTCAAGCTTGACTAGTGGTCACTCCGCAGGGGTCACTTATACAACTCATACAATGTGCTTAGACCAGGTCCGTAAACAATATTATGACATTTACGTACAACCATTCAATGACCACATGACAAATCCTTGTGGGCCTTACAACCATAATGCTGTAGTGCATACACATATACTTCACAATATATTTCATGTTCACTGACCAATGGCACACCTAGTGAATCAACTTACACGCGTCCCGTGTATGAAAGGTAATACAGCACATTAAATCTCTTCAAGTATATAAATCACCAGGACACTGATCCATATTGGGGATAAAAGACATAAAAAAATCCTACAATAAAAATTCTATTATGAACGGATATTTTTTCCTATGAAATATTTTTTCCTTACAATGGCAAAAATTTTTCTATAGACTTTTCTTACATAAAAACGAGATTTTCCAAGCTCAGCTCTTGCTTTCTCATTGTTCGTATCCATATTTTTAGAAATTGTTTACTTATACTTGGAATTAATGCCAAAAGATTAAATTGCTCTTTTTTCCAGAAATGAAATGAAATCTCTCTTTTAATCTGGTCATTTTATAATCGCGTCATTGTTCAAATAAACTACATAAGCTCCGTCAATAATACATGGGGGGCAGGTTTATTCTCAAAATAAAGCATTGTGAAAGAGCGTGTAAAATAATATAGTAATTATATAGAGAGACATACCATGGAGGCTTACGTCCTACAAATTCACGTTTTTACTATTACACACAGAGCAAGTGCTTCTTTAAAGAAATAGACGAAATACGTGGGAGAGAAATACATACAAGTAAATACAAAATATGTAGTGGTAATTCTGAACTTTTACGCACGTTGGAATGCCTTATTCTCTCATTGTTACGTGTATACATATCTTTTTCCTTAACTATCTATACAGCATCTACAAACTATAATAACAATATTTTCCTACGGGATTCTCAGCTGGCTCTCATGTCTGTCTAGAAGAACGAAGGGGCAATGGGAATTCACCTGTCATTCAAGGACATTCTACGTCAGCCTTTATTTCCCTGGAAATTTAACCAAATAACCGCTCTACTGAATAAGGAAAACCCTACAATTTTTCTACCATTTCTTATGTAATTATTATTCTCACCTATTACGCTATTACGTATTACGAGAAATTATTCATTTTTGCCAACCTAAGAAATTTCTCTCTCTCTCACCAAGTCCCAAATTAGTGACCACTTTAAATTGCTCAAGTTTTACAAGTTCAACCAAGTTTAGGTTATTTAATGTAACAGGACTACAATATGCAATGCAATGGAAAAAATGTTAGAAAATCTAGCCCACAGTTACTTATACTCGTACATATGTATTACTTGTAAAGTTGTAGAAAAGTTGTCGTCAATGTGTTGGAAGAGGTTGGAGGGTTTAATACCCAGGAGAAAATCCTAAAGGAATTGCCACAAGATGTTCTCTCTTCCAATGAGATAAGCTTTAAAAGAACAGTGGATCTCACATTAGGTCTAGGACCCACTCAATATAAGGACACAGTTGTGAGCCAGGGAAATTACATATGTTCCATGCCCATAAATAGACCTGACCCCTTAGTTTCATACAAGGAATTCTTTTTTTCGAGGATGGAGAAAAAAAACTCAAAGTGACAGGTACCGTTGAGAAGAAGGAAAAAAATTAGACCTTTTTCCAAGTCCACTATTTTTACTTGAAATTGAACCATTCCCTTCGAAGCGCAAATACATTTCCAATTTTTTTTACCTACTACACATGTTACCTGCACAGTACTTACAAATATTGAGGTGTATAACTACAACCTGTGCTCGTTAATATGTACCTACATGGTTGGTAACTACTCCCAATTTTCTCTCCATGTATATACATACATAATATCATCCCCAATAAGAAACATCGGTTGAACAATATTTCTTGCTCCTGTCAATCCAACACTGTTGACTTACATATAAAGCTATAATAACATATATGTAGTCATATCATACGTATAGCCATATATTTCCTGGTCCTAAAAATATATATAAGTAGTAATTGAATCCCAGAAAGAGCAAAGCACTTCATTCCCCTAATGTTAAAGTAATGGTGTTGGGGCCCAAAGCGAAAGGGACAAATACTAACCTATTTTAAGGGACGGAAGAGCAAAAGAGTATCCTTGAGAAAAAACTTGGAAATTACTTTTTATAGAAATTTCCTCACAAACCCTACTCACACTCAACATTGTCTTTCCTCTCCCTCCATCCGTATTGTAATAATAATAAAGTAAACTTAACCCAATTTACAAAACTAGGTTAAGGATTCTCATCCCTATCGAGCTTCTCTACCGCGACTGCACTATTTCCGAACGTCATGCTTTTATTACCTCCTATATATGTAAACATTAACATGAAGTAACCATAAACCTAACACACAGAAATATAAATAGATTTTTGAAACTTGATATATTTTTTATAGGAAATTCAACTTTCATTTTATTTACATTTCCACTATGTATCTTTAGGCTGAACACATTTTTCTAGGAATAAATACCTTTGGTACATAAGTGTATGCAAATAAACAACATTTGTTTTTATTTCATCTCATTCCTTTGAACAAGCTTCTCTCCTCATTTATACTCGAGGTGTATAGGTTATTTATTAAAGGAAAGAAAAAAGTTCAGAGGGCAAAGATGAGGATTGGGATTCTTTTCACCCATGCCTAGGTGATGGGATCTTTTCATCAAGAATGTGACCACATAAGATTGTATAGAGAGAAATAAGCATTAGGAATAAATCTAAAAAGGCATTTTACGTTCGGACGGATTGCAATGCAATGGTGTAGGAAAAAAGGGTAAATTGATGGTGGCCTCATCGGGACTCTTACTCTTCTGCTCTCCCACCACGACACAATTTATGATTATACTCTATTATGATTACAAGAGGCTCATTATGTGTGCAGATACACATGAAATGAATACTTGAGCTGATAGTAATTTAGATGCTCCCATCACTTTAAGTACCGTTTCCTTCACTATCTCCGCTCTCTCGCTCTCCTCTCACTGCACATAAGAGCAAGCACATACTATAATGCAAATATATCGAGCCACTGAGGGAACAGCATGTTGCATCAACATAGGAGTATCAAAATGAGTGAGAGAGAAAAAGTTGAAAGACTGGACTCACGTTTCGTGAATAGAGGAGACAGCCAGACAGCCGCAGCAGCCATTTGTAAAGCCATTTGACTCATCAGTAGTTACATGGACAAGAGATTGAAGAAGCAGAAGAAGAAGAAGAGCTTTCTTGTATCCACAACTTGAGCGGCGGTTGTTGTTGTTGTTATTGTTGTGATTAAATCTGCTAATGTTCTGCATCCATATATTCCCTTATATAAGTTGGTCCATTCTCTTTACAGTGAGAGAGAGAGAGAAGGAGAGAAGGATTGCAAAAGGGAGTGAGGATTGGCAAGTTCATCGCCTGACACTCTTGGTCATGGTCATCTCCATTTCTTTCTCCTCATCATGACGATGAGCATCATCATTAAGTGTGTCGGTTGCCCCAGCTGTCTCTCTCTCTCGAGAGAGATATGTAGGACTCAGTGAGCCAAGCAAGTCTACAACCTGTATCGCGGCTCCATCCTCGTAATTACCAACGTCTCCCTGTGAATTAAATCCGAGGCAAACAAATGTACATGAGTAGATGGACAAGTTGAGCAGACATTCATAAAATCCTTTTTATGACTATTCAGAGCTCTAGCACAATCTCTTTAAATGATCTTTACCAAAAACTCATTATTGTCTCTCCCTATCGTAACATAGATCGATACACGGCTTTTGACATAGGGAGCGCTCCCCCCGAATTTCATACATGAATACCGAGCATTCTGCGAAACATTTGTATCTTGTATCATTATTATATTTACGTATAACTATATAGATATGCACACGCTAAAAAAATAGTATCTTACATGGATCAGAGAATTTTCCCTTGCACAATTAATTACACTATTGTTGGTTTTAGCACTTGACTAATATCAAATGCTTATAGAGAGAGTAATGTATTAATTTGTAAACAACGCCCTTATAATTTAATGCTTCCAGTGTTTTAGCATAAGAAACTACTAGTTTGACGAATGTTCTAAAAGATTGTTTTAACTTATTGTGGATCCAATTATGGAGGAATAACAATTATCTCTGTGGTTTACAATCAAGCCACGTGAACCAATTATTTGTGGGAAGAATTATAATGGGACTGGAGCCCAAAACATGTAAATATGCATATGTATGTATATACATTTTGCCAAATGAATTTTTTTGATTGCTCCAGTATGTTATGAGAGACCACTACTGGGGGAGAATCCCAGGATTTTTATTTGGAGTTAAGATATAACGTAAACCATATAGTGATAAAATATCCGTGTTGACAGGCTGAATGGTCTTGAGAATGAAATGAGAGTTTTTGTATTAGCCATTTTCATATATAGTAATATGTTCCAACCAGAAGCTAATCTTTCACATAAGAAAGGATGGGGCTGGGCAATTTTATATTTTCTGCTCAATTTGAAATTGAATCATTTGCTCTGGAATATATTGGATAGGAAATTCAATATGAAAAAAGCCCTCAACTCAAGATATTAAATCTCAAGATAGATCTTGACTGATATTTATCCATGTTTTGTATTATTAAACAACATATAGTGAATGATGCGGGAGTGAGTATAAAAAATTGAAGATTGGGATAGGAAGGAATATGAAAGAGGAAAAAAAGGGATTGTCAAAGATAGAATTAATGGCTCGAACAAAATCTGATTTCCTGTTATCGTTTCTATGTATATCTATTATATCAGTAGCTTTAGCCCAAAGATCAATGATCCTTGGGCTGCTGAGAGATTGTGGAAGAAAAGAAGAGCCAATAGTAGAGTTGACAAGCTAAATCTGTTATTTCCTATTATATCATTAGGGACAAAAGAATATTGTACAATACCCTTTGGTATTTATAACCATCGAATAAATCTGCGAAAAAAACAAAGTGCTTGTATTTCAACGATAATATCGACTTGCAAAGGCAAAGGATTGGGAGAAGTGGGAATAAACAAAGGCTCAAGTAGCTCCAGACAAAATCTCCCTCCTTGATTCCACTTCTTCTTCTTCTTCTTCTTGTCAAATGATTTGAAATAGAAGGTAAAAACAAATCTCTCCATTTAATATTTTCCTATATAATAATCATGTAAAAAAATATCTTTGCCTATAATTTTGCACAGCCCTTTTATCTCCCTATCAAAGTGACTCCTTTTCTGAATAGATCGGAGTGAGTGAGTTTCTTGACAAGAAATTCAAGGCATATTGAGTTCCAGTATAGAAAACATACGTAGAAATCTATCATCCATGGATGATTCCTATTTACAGAAATCTATATATTACGACGTCTAAAAGAAAGTCACTGAGCGGAAGATTAAGAGAGAGAGAGAGAGAGAGAGATTCAAAGGCGAATCAATAAAGGCGGAAAAGGTGAACTCGACAACTTGTCTTACTTTGATCTCTTCCCTGGAAGATTCTCAAACAATTCCAAATTCCAGGTCGTCAGCATCAATAAGATTATGTTGTACATTTCTTTCTCTCTCTATATATATCTTATCACCTTATATTTTTCTCGTTCCTTTGAATAAGGAAAAAATTTACCACGAAAGGGATTTTCAGGAAAAAAGGAAATGAAACCTTTCACACTTTGCCATGCAACCCAAACCAAACAAACACAAATGAGCAAACAAATCACTCAAAAACTAATTATCTCCTCATCTCCCCACAAATTTCTAATTAATTTTCATTATCTCTCTGGAAATTCCACCTTCCAAAGAAATTTGAACTCGTTTACTAATTTAATTTATCCCAATCGGATCATGGAGCTTGAACATTCAATTTGAACCAAATATGTTTTTATATGAAAAAAACAAGAAACCTTGTTACCATAGGAGTCTCTCCTCTCCTGAATTTGTTTGCAGCGGAACATAACTATTAAACTTTCCCAAAAGCTTCCCCATTTATCAAGTATCTGTAATTTAGCTGGAGGATATTTGCGGGGATCAAATAGGGGATTTTAGCATATAGAGTACTTAAGCATAGGAAAATATCTCTTGTTTTTCTTCCTTCTTTTGAACAGTTAATTTTAATTTAAAAGCATATCCAAAAATTTTCTCCTACATATTCATACAACGGTAGCTATTTAGCCAGAGCAGCTATAGCCAGCTATTTTGAAAGAACAAAATCCCACTCTCTGATCAGCACTGGATCTTTTGTATTTACAAAACCATATATTCAAGCTTGTTAGGTATGTCAATACAATGGCATTAGTAGAGCCATTTATATAAACACCTTTGTAAGATTATATAGTCCACGTGCTGGGAAACGTGTGTCTAGACTCATGGGAAGCGTCTCTACGATAAAATGTAATTTTTTTACACCAAAAAATATTGTTCAATTGCAAACTTAAACACGTAATAACAATTCTCAAGAAGCTGAGGAATAACGAACATTAATACAAATCCACACACATAACATTTATACACTCATAATTGCACTTATAATAATACACCATAGGAATGCATGTCATGATAAAGTCTACATATATCAAAATACCTATGAAAATCCATAAGAGACAGACAGTGAGAGAGAGAGAGAGAGAGAGAGAGCAGGTAAGAAAAAATAGAGTTGAGATTGCTCAACTTCACACACACACACACGTATAACGAAGGATGGTGACGGTAGGTAAGTAAATGGTGATGAGTGCATTGTGAAGATGATGTGGGTGAGGTAATAGAAGGATCAAGTTGGCAAGAGAATGGTGCATGTGTTGCTTCCCGGCTCAGCCAGACAGCCAGACATGCGAAACTGGCAACCGAGGAATCCTACAGTCGTACAGTGCATTGGCCTTGGATTGTGTACATATATAAAGGAGAACCATCTATGTCTACGCCAACTTTATAACCATTGGAGTAGACAGACAAACATTCGTTGATGTATGCTTCCAATTTTCCTATATACTCGTACAATCCGCAATATACATATATTCACATCCTGAGAGCATTCACTCCTTAAATATGTATATCTCTATATTAAATATATACACATACTATATATACAGTTGTCATATGTATAACACATATATGTAGTACATATGTGTATAAAATTTCTAGCAAATGTAGTACCTTTTCACTGATTTTTTTCCTATCTACTATATAGGGACAAGCTTCAAGTTACTAGTTACACTACAACAAATTTGACGTTGCTTTTGCTATCCGCACGAGGATAAGAGAGGAAAAAGTTTGCACATGTTGTATTTTTACATGTACGTAAATACGTACGTATGTTATAGTCTTGTAACTACGTAATTTACAATGTGTATAAAATACATTAAAATTAAATGGATTTTGTGTAGTTTTTCCCATTCTCGTGTATATAGTATTATCAAGACATGCCTGCTAAAAATATTGAGTGCAAATGAACATCTTAGAGCATAATTATTATTACTCCTCTCTTACCCCTCTTTCCATATAAATAGTAATCTCTAGGAATTGGAATTGTATGTGGGTATTTGTACAGCATTCATATTTTAGTACATATGTATTTTTTAAGCATGCCGACATTATATGTATAACTAGAGAGAGAGAGATATTGAGAGACCTCCTTTTGTTCATATGGTAAGTACACATTGGGATTCTCTAGAGAGAGCAAGCAACTTAATACACTTAAGGTTAGGTAATAAGCATGGCTCAAATGAGTCTCTCTCTCTCTCTAATGTTAGCTATTTCATGTTCCTCCACTCCTCAAGTAGTGAGTCTATTTACAAAACTTTAATGTATACTTATGGACTCCTGTCCCTTTTCCAGACATGCGAATTTTTTCCCCTACTGCACTTTATCCATTCCTTCTATTACTACTACGTCTGTGTATATTTACAGTCGTCGTCATGGTCGAGAAAAAAAATCCTTTGCTTACATACATTATGTACTTTTATCACCAGAGACTCTCTGGCCTTTATCTCCCACCCAGAACTTATACTTTTTTCTATAGTAAAATGTGGGAACTTCAAATCAAAATCTATTCTATTACATACTTTATTATAGAGAAATAGTCATACTAGGGTTCCCTCTACAAGAAATAGCTTTGGTAATTTAGTTAAATGCACAGCATGTTTTTTTCTTACCATTTGGGTTTGTTTGTTCATGGTAATATTGTAAGTACAGAAAAAAGCGAGAGAAGACAAGAGAAGATGAAAGCCATCAACCATGCAGTTTATGTCTGGTTTCTTTTACTGTGTATTTACATGGAAACTGTACGTACAAAGGAGATTTTTCGCACTCAGTATTTCCTTGAAGAGTGAACCGAAGGGAAAACATGCAGATTCAAAGTTAGCTTTCTAAGAGGATTCTCCAGAAATTTTGCCACTCGAGCACTCCGATATATTCTCGGAATTCTTGATAAAGCTTGGTTGCAAAATCTATGTAAATATTTCCTCCAGGACTTCCAATACTAACTCTGTGCTTGTAGGTACGGGGAAAAAACTGCTAACTTGTGAATATTAAGACTCTTTTGCTAATTATTTCAATATGGTTTTAAATTTTTCGCACATTTTTTCTCTACAAAATTTCTCCTTGAAATCTTATGAAATAATGTATATTATGGTATTTTATTGCAAAAACTTGGAAACTTATGAATTTCTCTGATGATACTGATGTAGACGAAGAGTCAAAGGTAAATCAAATGGAAATGAGCGGTACAGGAAAAATTGTAAAGCTGTAATTAAAAGGGAAACATTGGTCTGCAGAAGGGGGCAAAGGATTTTTTCCACCTTCCGAGGTTAAATTCTTCTGTTAATTAACTTAAGCACGATAGACAAGTTAAAAAAAATTGAGACTATTGAAGACAGAATGCTGATAAATTATTTGAGCCCATTTGGAATAGTTACTATTATAAAGGGAGAGCTTGTACATTCGTAAATACATATGAGTGAGTGTGAGGTTTGCAATTATTGTTGTCAGTAGACATGAAATAGTACAGTAGATGTTGGGAGGGTTGACACCCATATCTGACAATGAGAGTGGTAGTATAGTAATTGTTAAAAGAAAACAATTATTTATATCTATGTCAGCCTCCTGTCTCCCTTTGCCTTTTCACAATCTACTATATCCCCTCCTTGTAAGAATCTCACCACAAAAACCACTCTCACCATACCTTTCAGATGGCTTTTCACTGTTAAATGACAAGGATACACTGATATATAGCACTTTGTCTTAATTTATTCAAGCTCCTATTCTATTACATCCCTCTCTATAGGTAATTACACAATGCATTCAATTGCCCCCGCATAAGATCCTCGTATATACAGCTGAGGTTGAGAAAGATTCGAGTTTAGAAGGTAGAGATTTTTCCAAGCAAAGGAAAAAAATACTCATTTCTCTGTTCTTTAATTCCTAACATTATCTTCTATATAGCCAATGCAATGGAAAAATAAGTAGCACATCTTTCAAGTTCGACGCAATTTATTGAACTTTAGATAAAAATCGTTTAAACGTTATTCAAAATATCGTTGAGAAACGTCATACGTAAGTTCGGATTAGGTTAGGCCAACATAAAATCCTCACGTTTTCCCACCAGTAGTATTTCCAATGACAAAATACTCTCTTAATATTCCGTTTTTTCAGAGAAGCGATAACCAAAAACTAAACAATTGTTTTGAATTTTATCACTATAACTTGTTGTAGGTATAAAAAGCATACAGGAATGTAGTTATTCGCTTAAACCCAATACTATTCATATATTCACAGGTACATGTATACCATATTTTTGTCACGGCTTTCTATACATGTGACTATGTATTTGTTTAACGTGATAAACTTTATTCGCTTTTTTTCACAAGGGAAAAGTTGTGGGGAGGAGAAACTTCCATGAAATCTTTATTTGTTTCAAGACGGTTCTTCTTTTGCCAAAATTATTCTTTCTTCTCAAGTTGTTAAACTAATAGTTAATAAATTCCAATTTTTTTTTGCAGAAACGTTGGTAGCAATGGACATTTACATGATATGAAGCAAAATATTTACATGCTTTTTACCTTTACCTCAACCATCTTATAGTAAAACAAGAGCAACGTCATAGAACTCTGACACCTCGCATGGTTCATGGGATGTCATTCATAAGAAATTCCAATGCTAATCTGAGGTGACAAAAACTCGAAAATGTTTTTCTCATTGAAACGCTTTAGCGTTTGTAGGAAACATGAGCATACAAATGTACACATTTTTTAACGATTTTTCTTACTAAATGATTTACGGTTCACAAATAGTTCTAGGAAAATAGGAAATAGATTAGAGAACTCTTAAGCTTCAATAGTTAAGGGCAGGCTCTCTGCATAGAGTCAATCTTACGTGACCCAATCCAATATTGAAGGTAATTATTAAAGCCACGAGGACCTTCCACAAGTTCAAATAAATTGAGTGTGAATTTTTTATAAGGGCGAAATTCAACAAGATGTATGTAGAGATAATATTAAAAAAAGGTTAGTGGTACATAAGGCTGTCAAGTTTTTTAGGAGAGTAATAGCTTTTTTCTCCTAAGTTTCTTATAATGTCCTATTTCTCGGGTACATCTCAATGAGTTACTATGCATTTAGAAAGGGAATAGATTTTTAATAACGGTATAGTCTCTAATGGTTTCATATAACTACCTGCGTATTTATACAAGGTTTATGAAAACAACTCACGCTCCCCATTCCAATATTGATTAAATTATCATAAATTAGCGGTTACATATGTAAACAAGTTGATAGTGGGGCAATTGGTTTTCTTATTCCCTATAAATTGGATTCTAATCATTGACATGGATTTTATATGTAGGCGCTCCTGGCTCTCCTATTCATTGTTTGAGATTTGAATGTAACTTCCTATACCGCGTAAGGCTCTCTTGAATAACATGAAAAAAGTAGAGGGTGAAAAAAAGTGATAAAATTCTCTGATTATTTTTATCAGAGAAAAATAATAATAATAATCCAAATAATCACAATAGTGGTCTCTAATATTCAAAGGAGGTATTTCAAGGAAGTAAATCACTTCTTATACTATCAATGACTCAGGATTTTTCTTATGGTGAAATGGGAAAGAGAGCATGTTATTTTGTAATTGCGCAAAAGTTGAGAAGAGAGAAAGAGGAATGGCAGTAGAGAAGACACCGATAACATGAAATACATTAAGGCTTCTCTCTCCTTTCCTTTGAATGTGAGCAATGAAATAAAGTGAGCAACAGTTCGGTATAGTTGAGTCGGAAGAAACTAGGTTGGGAGTAAACTAAACTAGGTAAGCCCCATGTATAGACTCATGACCAACACACACACACACATACACACACACTCTCTCTCTCTTATATCAAGTCACGCCAGACATCCATACGTTTTTCCCATATATACTCCGCCAGACATATACACTTTTAGTACGTACATAAAAGGCTAACTCCAAGCTCGCACATAATGTCAGTGAACTTGACGATCCGGGCTTGCGTTTTCAGTTTCAGCTTGCAGTCAGCACAACTCAACTCAACTCAACACACTCAACACTCCATATATACCCACTCGCAGACTTTTCACATTTCTTAGTACTATATTCATTTATTTTTATACATAAGCTCTATATACTTTCCAACTTAACTCGTTCGAATATTATGGGGAAATGATTCGCTCGTAGTTGGTTTATTGCTGAGTGAGAGAGAGAGAGAACCATACATCCTCCCTGCTAATTTTTTCAACAGTAGTGGAAAAACTTTTCCTTTCTATGTAACTTTTCCAACAAAACCCTAGTAATGTATTTAGTTAGTTACATAAATACCTACATTTCCTCTTAGTTTGCTTGGTTACATCATCATCCTCACCGGAGGTAGACAACCGTAATATTAATTCTTACGGTCCTTGTATTATTTTTCTCACAATAAGTTTTATAGTATGTGGAAGAATGTGAAAGCAATTCAATGCAAAATCAAATATTATTTTTCTTATATAATTATATGTACATTTCCTGCACTGAATTTCCACGCAGGATATTTATGTATGGTTATGGTGTTGAAAATGTAGTAAAATCTAAAAGTTTTGCCTTGGGCTCGTCCCGTGAGCAGCTTTTCAAAATGATTGTAATTTTGTCATTTTTCTTCAAATAATAATATAAACGTTACAAGGACTTTTGTCACTCGAGAATTGGATATAAAAATATAGGAATCATATAGGTAAATTAAAGGAAGTGGGATCTTGGGTCTCCTTAGTGACACTTTATTATCTTTTTTTTGGAAGAATGAGTTGAATTTATGAGAGAGAGATTTGAATTATTGTCAATTTCCTCAACCTATTCCATGATATTAAAATATCCCATAACTCACAAGAGTTCCTGTATCATAATATATGAGAAAAGATAAAAAATGATTGACAAACACAAATTACTTACAGAGCATTAAATTCCAATTTAAATCTTCGGAAGAATAAGAAAAAACCAGGGATTTTTTCAGAACAAAAAAACAAATGAGAGGAGGAAATATCATGTGAATTCATACGACAGAGGTTAAAATCTACAAAGCTTTTTTTATGGAAAAAAGGAGGCAGGCAAGCAGGCATACAAGAAAAAAATCTTATGATAATCCTTCACTACATGATCTGGAACTTTGACCTCTGTCAAGTGGAGATTGAAAAGCCGGAAATGAGATCCAAACAAGAGTCAAAAGTGACGGGATGAAGCCTGGTCTGAACCAGAACAGACAAATTGTTGGAGAGTAGTTGTAGTGTATAGGAAAGGAAAGGCCTCCTTAAAAATGATCTGTGCAGAAACCTTGTTTTTTTTAACCCTCACTTTGCAATAGAGATGAAAAGCTCTCATGTATTTGTAGTTAACAACTTCAGAGAAATCTCTCTCTCACTCTCTACAGACATTACAGGCACAAGAGTGAAGAAAGACTTGATGACGTCCGACATTCATCAGTTGCTTTTCTTTGTACTCACAAAATGTATAAAATAATAACAAAACGGTATAAAATATACACTACGCTCAGCTACATTATCCCTACCATTTACAAGTAAAATTTAATTAAAAGCTTTTAAAGTCAAATGTGAGAGTGTTGCTATTTCAAACCCGGTAATCTAAAACCTACGGTCTACCGACGGGAACGGATCCTCATCACATGCTTTTGACTCTACAAGGCATTAAAATCTACACTTCTAATAACTCATGTACAGAAGCTACTCTTATAATATTATGTAGTAGCCGAGCTGTTCGGAGGAACAATTTTAAAAGATCCAAGGATCAGGATATAGAGAGGAGTAAGTGATTGAATTAAAGCTTGAGTGGCTTGTAACCCACACTCTAATGTGAGTAGTGTATTCATGAGAGTCACAACCACCAGCTCATAAATTCAAGTAATTAGTTATACTCTGAACATGTACAACATTTACCTACATATTATCATAGTGTGGTGCCCGACTCAAGAAGAGCAAACAAGGCAAATCAAAACTGTCAACAACTTAGAGGTAAAGTTCCTATAGAGAAATTACATTTTATAGAATATGCCTGCCTGCACATGGCAGCCTGGAGTCAGTCTCTCATCCAACCATTTCCGTCTGTATGCATTCATCAGCCCTTACATATGTACACATATAGAAAATAATGGGACATCCCAGTGTATTCTTACATACTAATAATTAGCATTATTAAGAGCCTTAGAGAATTACTACACATGACATGCCTCCTATTGTACACTATTCCTATTACGGTCTCTGTTCCTGTCATCCATTACCGTCATTGCCCGTAAAATCCTCTCAATCTTGAATGAGGCCTGCCAAATAAAGGTGGCCTCACTTTGACCTGACACATTGCCTTTCTTAAAACGATTACTATGTGTTTGGAGACAAAAATTGTTGGAAATATTCCCTGAAAGCCGAAATTTACAAATTGTTGGTTCATGTATAGATACGTACTAAAAAAATGCTAAAAATTATATATTTGAAATTATACAATGGATTTAATGGTTCTTTGTAGAGAATAGATCTCCCTTGTCTGTAGAAATTATACAAGGAGTAACCAAGACATATCTCGGATTCAATCGGAGAGGTTAAAGAGAAAAATATAGGGGAAGATAATAAAGTAACATAAGTTAAGCTCTCACGTCCAACCTATGTAGACACGGGGAGACGTGCCATTGTTTACAAGTGTGAAATTTTGAACAAGGTCTAATCTGATTGAAAATCTCTAACTCGTTTCTTCAACAACTATCCATGTTTGCAGATAAGGCGAGGGTGGAAGGAAAAGCTAAGGAAGCAAGGAAAGTAAATCCATTGGATCTTCCAGTCTCTTCTTCTTCTTGAAGAGAAATGAGTAATAACATACTCCCTGAGGAAACAGCAATATCATTAAAAATGTGATTTCTGAAGTGCCTTCTATCATTGCCATGCATTTACACTTGACTGGTTCGTATTTCCTAGCCATGCTTTCCTAACTACCGGAGAGGATGAGATGTATAGGAGAAGTAGTAGTGGTAGTAGAAGGAGACGCGAACCATAAATCCCTGTAAGGAAGATAAGTACACTTCATAAAAGCCTCTCTAGCAAGCTTAGTCATATTTCTTGGGCCAACACATAGATTGAACCTCTCACAAGTTGATATGTGGAAATTGGTAAGAAAAGGACCATACAGAATGGTTTGCTCAGACGCTTCTTCTTCTACTACTTTTGCATGTCTAGACCCTTTTATACATATGTATTCTGATGTATATTTTCCTATATAAGTGCAACCTACTTTCCCCTAACCTGTCGGACTGACTTGGTCCATATAAATATACATTCATGATCGAAACTTGCCATAAATTTTCATTAGTTGCACAACCACACATCACCATCACCATGCCTCCTTTCACATTACACTTCTTTTTGGGAACCCCACTGTATACGTGTATCTTCTCCAGTTTATATCACTAGTACTACTTGCAGTAGTGGTTATAGTAGTACGTAGCGTTAAAAGTGGGAGAAAAAAGCTAAGACAAGTTTTCTTCAGAATTATCACTCCTCTTTATCCATCCCGTTCTGCAAGATGATGATGAGACACGCTGATTCTTGGAAATGTAAAGTTGAATTAACTTGCTACAGGTACTTACGGCAACACTTTATATCAACACCCGAAAAAACCTTGCCTTTACAACACGATAAAACTTGCTCAAACAAATATTCTGGTTTTGCTCCTGCTCTTTTGCAGCTGAATGGCTCAAAGCAATAGACACTCAAATGTTTGTATGTATAATACATTATAATTCACCTTTTGGGGAAAAGTATTCATGAAGAAATGTCTGAGTGGGATTTTTATGGGGAAGAGGATTTTAAGCAGTTTCCTTCCAATATGTATTTCCTTCCGTAGTGAGTAAAGTGAGGGGCCTTTTGAGGATTTGTTTTTTATTTATACGTTAAAATGTAAGCTGCTCTCTCTTTTTTAGCA
Organism: Spatulosminthurus flaviceps; assembly: GCA_034693705.1. NCBI lineage: Eukaryota > Metazoa > Arthropoda > Collembola > Symphypleona > Sminthuridae > Spatulosminthurus > Spatulosminthurus flaviceps. Next base: position 45,393 of record JAQFXU010000083.1, on the reverse strand, counting down.
TTGTGTTTCGCCACTATAGTTGCACGTGGGTAATTGTATTGCAACTGTGAACAACTGACTCGAGAGTGTAGAAACTTATTAGTTTTGACTTAGTCAATGTTGATTAAAACTCGTGTGTAATTACAAGGTATAACACGTTCCTGGCACATAACCTTTGTAATCTTATTGATAGAGATCGCCATGTATATTTTTTTCAGCAAGTTTTCTACGAGTTAATAACTGAGTTTATGCAAGTATACACTTTCAAGTTCATTTACACCTTCCTTAAATACATTTATGATACATTGTTATGAAGGTTAATGGAAATAATGACTGTATGATTTCTGTAGACTAAATAAATGCCATGCTTAGTGATAGTGAATTGGAATAAGATGGTTAACATGATTATAGTAATTAAATATTAATTTTCGCATCCAGCGGGTAGGAACTTTTTGGATGTAACATTCGTAATATATAATATTCGGAGCATGCGAAACGAGAATTTTTCATTGGGTTTCCATTTCTTTCTTGTTTAACTCCAATGAATTTTCTCATTAAATCAAATGAGTTTTATTCAGCTCTGTGAATTTTTCCTATGCTTATAGTTCTACTTAAAACAAGGCCTGTTTTACAGACTATGGCTGACTGAGAGAAGGTAAAACAATATTCAAATTTAAGAGCGGAGATTGATAGTATGCAGTACAAGGGAAAACTGAGCCAAAGGTTTTTCATATTTTACAAGTAATTTCATATACTTGAACAATAATTAATGAGCATTTGGTTTTTTGATGATGGTAGTAATGGTACATAAATTAGAAAAAAGGGTTTTTCAACGCTCATTCTTTGTATGTGACGTGATTTCAAATATAAAGATGATTCAAAGTAATAAGATGTTTCAAATTGAGATATAATGTTGAGTGCTAATGCAGGCTAATGTATTTTATCATACGGAATTGATACATTTTTTGCAATTCTATTTGAGCATTTATTTTTATTGCATTTATAAATATCTATATAGCATTATTGAAGGAAAAAAAGTTTGATTTTTGTCTGCAGTACTTTTAAAGTGTTGAAAGTTGGAAAAAGGATAGAATTTAAAGGGAAAGAGTTGAGGTTAGTTTATACAGAAGGGAATAAGAAACTCGAGTCAGAAGGAGTTATAACAGCTGATTGAGCAAAAACTGGTTTTAATACGCACATGATATTATTTTTTCTTGAGCAAGTCACATATAACGTAGCTCTCCGGAAATTTTCTCTCTCTCCTAACCCGCGATCTAGATGGAGGTAATCAACTTTGCAAATTCTGGTTCTTATTATGTACGTTACACTGATAAGGAATCAAGTGTAAGAACGATGTGAAAAATATTTTCAGCACCGAAAAATAATTTTCTCTTATCTTGCAAATGAACGAATTCTTGGGAAGTTTCGCATATAATTATAAATTTAGCACGTCAACAATACTCAGTGGCATCTAAGCACTAAAAGACTCTCATTTCTAAAAAGTTAGAATTACAACAGAGAGAGAGAATGGGTTGAGTTATTACACAAAAAAGAAGAACGAAATTCAAGTCTAAATTCATCTTGCTACAGTTCCACATTCATGTAATTCTTAAGTAGTGGTATACCAACTTGTGTGTACTTCAGCTCAAGAATAGCACTTGAGAAATACTGGACAAGTTCTCAGCACTCCAAACTCACATGTACGACCTTTTAGTATTCAAAAAGTTGTTAACAAAATCTTGTTAAAACAACAGCCCTTTAGCTGTGTAGCTCTGCCTTTTGCAACCACACTGCGTATCTCCAAAGGTTCCTTTGAATTCACTAATAACATTACAAAGCATTGTTTTCGTCCCTTCTCTCTACATATTTGACTCATAAGAAAATTCATCCAACCGTTTTTCTTGGAATAAATAATAATTAATTCTCTTCTCTCAAGCTCCCATTACAAATTCACCTGCAGTTCATAAATTAGTTTGAAAAGTAATTTAAGACTTGCTTATATTTCTCCCTTTCACGCAGTGTCAAAGCTATACACCGGGGCTAAGCTTTCCTCGGGTTTTCAACATGCCCGTCATTACGAAAGGTCCTGTAGCTCTGAGCAAAAACATTTTGCAAACCCTTACCTTTCTGTTTTGATTCATTCAAAATATTATTTCTCATGAACTGTTTTCCTTAGAAAATACGCTATTTTAACCTTGTTTTAGTCTTATACTTTTACACTATAATTTACAGCTATATAATAGCTCAATTAAAATCTATTCAGGAAATTCAAAACTCAACTGTTCCCTGTTCCTCATATTGTTTTCTTATCCCTTGGAAAAAAGGGGTGGGAGGTGTGATTTAAAATAACAATAATTATTATAATTATAGAATTAATTGTAAGGTTTTTCCTTCATCAGGGGAGGAATTTTGATTGAATCCAAAAACAATAGCATGATGGTAGAAAATGATGGGAAATTCATAACTCATAGAAATATTATTCAAGCCTTTTGATAATTACCTCTACCTACACAAGCGTTGTATACTAAAGACTTTAGAAATATATTTGTATTCAAATACAAAACAATAATGTAAAAAAAATAAGAAAAATGCATAACTTACGAATGAAAAAAGGTTTCCACGATTTTAGGATTTCAATTTAACCCCATTTCTTCTCCACACTACATGGCACCATTCTCCCGCGCCTGAATCGTGCATTTAACTTGTTTAGTGGTATTGATTTGCTTGGAAGTAGTAAATGTTGGGTAACAAAGCACACTCCAACACGAAAAACCTCTTTCCCCCTGGAATATCAAATGATTATTGATTATCAAGAAATCAAAAGAGACTGAGTGAGTGAGTGAGGCGCTCAAGCCTGACCTAGGTTCTAGTTAAAATTTAACTTGCTACTCACAACAACGTTTATAATTTTACTCTGAGATTCCTTCGTCCTCTAACCAAGGATTCAATACAAGTGAGAGACTTACAAGAAGGGAACGAAGGATCCATCCAAAGAGGGTGGTTAAGAAATGACGAGAAAAAAATTGTTGAGGGTGGAGGGGTTAGAAAAAAAAATTTCATCGTCTTCCGAAGAGAGAGAGAGACTTGAACTCTGGAAAGTCTCAGATGGTAAAATTTCTACCGTCGTGTAGACCAAGGAAAAAACTATGTGAAAAAGTCCCCTTTTCTCGTGTCCACATCACTCTATAATAGTACATATTCCCTTGAAAGGTAACTTTTTAACCATGGGATTGAAAGGAGGAAGAAGGGGAATAAAAAAAATGATGGAAACATTGCTTCTTACTTTTGCTCCTCTACTATTAATCGACCATTGGTTGTTGGAAAAGCTTGAGTATATTTCTTGTACTTTAAGTGACTTGCTCTCTCAGATATTCTAACACAACTGTTAAAAGGGAGAAAGCAATTCAGAGGAATTTCTTATTGCGTAACAACTACTACTACCACTATTTTTTTATGTATGTACATACAGATATGTACATAGTATTCTAGTAATAGTGTTCCTTCCCAACCCGCATCTTTTCTTACATTTATTTTAAAGAATTCAATATTGTCCCACAGTATGGACCTCAAGTAATTTTCCTTCAGTTCTTGTACTATCCTATAATCCTACAAACTACATACAACGTAGCGTAAGATAGGAGGGGATAGGTTACAGTGTATAGTATATAGAGAATAGTGAGACACTGTATATAAGACGAGAGAGTTTGGAATGGCAACTAAAACTACTTCCATTTACGGCTACTTCTCAAGATTTTATAGAGTTTGGAATTAGGATGCTCTTCCATTTCCAATTTCCATCCGGAGGAGACCAGAATCCGCAGACATTAGGAAATTCCAACTCACTCGCTCTCTTCTCTCTCTCTCTCCCTCCTTGGTAGTTTTCTCGAGGAAACTCAGTTAAGTGTAAGGAAGCACAATCGCTCGTTTACTCCTCATAATAGTCCCTTAGAATACAAAAAGTCTACTCTATACCTAGACACATGGAGGTACATACATAAACCCTACCCTAAACACATATGCTCTCCCATCAAGCCCTTTCCCAACGTGTACATACTCTCCCATTCTTCCATTTCTTAAGATCGTACATAAGGGAGTAGTTACGACTGTTGTAACCGACGGGGAAGGCCGCCAGAATTCGGGATGGATGTGGTTGTAGTAGAGCCATTATGTGTGTTACATACATAGTAAAAAAAAAGCTCCAACCTACAAAGTAATGTCCGCTTGAGTATTTATAAGGGACGGTTGTTTCTTCAAGTATAGTAGGATTTTTACTTGTGGAATTTCTATTGAAAGAATCCCCCCTTCTGTTTATATTATAGAGCTCTATAAGTGAAATACATGTGTGTTCTTGAGAGCTTGTGAGTGAGTGAGTTTGTTCCCTCTTAAAAGTTTTTATTTTGTAATTGAGAAGAAGCTTTAAAAATAGCAACTACCGTGTGAGCTACTACTCTTGCTATGCCTTGAGTATATAGTAGTAACATTTACCTACCCCAACCCTCATTGGGTTATGTTCTTGTAACTCATTAGATCTTGAATATATTCTGTCGACAAAACCACAGCACATCGCCCTAACTAATTGTCTCAACCTCAAAAACCTCAACCAAGGACTTTTAATTCATTCTTTTAAGGGGTTCGGCATAGTAGGACTCATAAAGGAGGGAGTTCCAATAAGACGTTGCTATGTATATCGTCTTTGCATTTCTTACATCTCCGCAACCTTTTACATGCAAATTAGTATTGATTTAGTTCCCAAGCCTCCTTCTGTCACTTGCTCTTTCTTTCGTCTAGCTTGATAATGGGATTTGTTGAGAAGTGCCAAAATTGGCTAACAGCGTGATGATTTAAATTTCAAGACAACTTGGTAGATAAGGAACACAATAGTGTTATTTCTACAGTAGTGGTACATGTGAATGAAGAAAACATGCCGTTGTACGATATGTGACGGGGTATAGTGGTGAGAAAAACCGAAATTATCCTATTAAAGTAAAATCAATTTCTCCTTGTAGTCAAGTTTCTTTTTAACAATGTCACACTCGAGTCATTAAATGCTCTAGTTTTTGAATGCTCTGCTATAGCTTACAAATATAACTGTATATGAATATGTATACTTTCCTCCTATTACAATTGGCCCTTGTTTGAGTGAACAATAACGTGCTTGGAGTAGAGCAGTGTGACAGGTGAAATGAGTGACTATTAAAAGGGAAAATATTACATTTATTCATATGTACATAAATGTTAGAGAATACAAGCTACAATCAGTTTCTATAATTTAAAAGCTTATATACAAGTGAGACTGTCAAATTTGAAAATTTTCCGTGAGATTAGAGTCCCTATGTTTTGTAGAGTTTTAATAAATGATATTATTTTCATATAGTATACATTTAAAATATCCCAGACCTGTGTTCCAGAGCTGGAGGACTGCTTGAAAACACTCACACACACACACACACACACATACACTTAAGAACTCTACCTGTTCTAACGCATGTGTTAATGGATGGGAATCAGGTACATTTAACCAGGTGCATTAACCAGGGGACTCACGCTCAAGATTCTATTATATGAAAGAAGGAAGAGCGAGAGAGGTAGGAGTTGGGAAAAAGGTGAGTGGCCCTATATTACATGTAAACATATGAAAGGAACTGTGCTAAAAGCTACTAAAATGGACTGCATTTATGCCAGGGACAGAGACAAACAGTCTACCATAGCATTAGGGTATTTTAGACGTGTGTGTGTGTTTGTGTATATCGTGACAAGCCATAATATTTATTTAAGCGTATGCTTTAGCCCAATGCAGGCAATTTAACTTATGGATTAAGACAAGAACCAGACAAAACTTTGCCATTCATCGATTCCTTCACGGTTCAAGTATTAAAACTTTATTTGTATAGGTATTTTTAACCTAATCCTTACGATTCTATTTTACATTGGAACTCCATAGTTAATTTCAAAGCCCTCTTTAGAGACTTGAAAATTCAAGGTATATTTATGAAACAGCTTCATTACAAGAGTTTCTCTATAGAGCTGGGATGAGAATTGTGTGAGCAAATCATCACTTTGCGGTGACTGATTCAATGGCACTTTATTAATTAATTAGCATGGAAAGAGTCCCTTGTAGGTTATTTCCGAGGCGTTTACCTCCTCCAACCTGACATTTCCCTCTGTGTTTGTTTACTATATGCTGTAATAGCTTAGCTCTACTACTATGTATTTACTATAAAGCATTTATAGGTAATTGGCAAAGCATACAAGTGCGAAACCAAGGTGTTGTTTTTTTTTGCAATTAACCCAAAGGTAAAGTATGGTTTGAATGATTCCAGTGGAATACCTCAGCTTTAGCCGAGTGTGGAAAGGCGGTTCATCTATGGTTTCCCCCAGTTGTTTATCATTTGAAGGAAGGCGGAACGGAACGTATATCCTATTTATTAGAATCTATTACATACCTAGGAAATTGAGTCTCAGATCAAGATAAATTTCGAGCCGGAAAATCCATATGGTATTGTTATGAATAGCAGGGTGAACTTGTAACCTAAAGAAGATTATCATGGAGGAGGAGGAGGGAAGGAGAGGCACGCTCATAAATTGTCAAATTAATGATCAACAACTCTCTTCCGTAAGGAAATACACTATACACATATATATGCATTACTATGTATGTATTATTATTACTTGTGTAAACAATTTATCTCTAACTTGTATTTCTATACCACCTTCCCATTACTCCCTATAACAATAGATGGGCTCTGCCTTTACCTCCATAATACAGACATACCTAGCCCTATGATCGTAACGGAAGAGAATAGAGAACAGTGGCTTTTGTATCTTTTCAACATATTGTCACCGATTCTTTAACATGAATGGAGGAGCATAGAAATGAAAAAGCAATCTGTTTTAAAAAAAATTATCTTGTGGTTATATTCGGAAGGAATAAAAAAAAAACTTGGAGGCATTTACGGAGTGAGAGGAGTATATAGGCGACCAATTTACCAATGTTATTTGTCCATCCGTTTCCATTCAAACTGATAATTTCATTGATTTAGCTCAAATGATGGTTGTCGGTTGGAAAAAGCCATTGGAGTAATGGCGGAAGAAAACTGAGACTTTCAAGTATTTTGATGACAAGAAATATTTCATGGATGTACATATACACATTTTTCCTTTATAGAACTGACAGCCTACAAATACGCCCTTGTACTTTTCATATTTCTCACATCAAAGCTTCCTCTAATAAATTTAATTCTACGCATGGTCACACATTCTAATATCCTTAATAGGGTCGGAGTATAGGAAAACTTGGGATAAGCGTAAGGTTATATAAAACCTTCTATAAAAATAATGTTTGGAGGAAATTGCTATATGCGAGTATGACAATATGTGAGGACATTTTAGATGAGAGTCTTCATAAAACTCAAGTACATGTTAAGACTCAAGACTCGTACGTAAATATTGATGTTAATATAAAATCATGGAGGATTTTATTGTGAAGAGACAATTTTCTTTTTGCACGTAAAGTACAAAAGATATTGTTGAACTTTTCTGACCCTTATTTTATCAGAGAAAAATTTACTGTTAATATTTTATTTTTTGCAGTAACTATACGTACATGAATACGTCAATGGGCTAAAAATTACTCTTTTAGAAACTCTTGTGACAAGAGCCTTGGGTAAAGATCAATAATCAAACCATAGGTTTCTCATTGAATCTTACCCACTACTTTTTGTCCTACTTGTTACTAATGTAACTTTTAACTCTGATGAGTTCTGATTGGTAGTGCTTTTTCCCTAGTAGTAGTAGTAGTAATAAGTAAATGGCTTTTCAAGTATTTTTTTTTGCTTCTATACATTTCTCCCTATCTATAGAAAGTGAAACATTCTGGGAATTATTGATGTTAAGGATTTTAATCTACACCATGAGCTTTTCTTGAAAAGAGCCACTTACTTTGAGAAAAGTTTTGTAAAACTTTTCTTCTCTGACTCCTTTCCCCCTTGACGAGAAAAAAATGGGCAAACTTGTTGCGAATTTCAATTACACGCGTCAGAACCATGTGGAGAGACTGAGAAATTTCAGGGATTTCAAACTATGGAGATTTTAATTTAGATTGGATGCTTGGCAAAAGCTTAGGATTGCTCGTGCGTGAATTATGGTTTATTTATATAATTGTATCTATGCCTCTATACAATTATCTACAAAACACTCACACAAATCCTTCTCTCTTGGATCGATGGTTACAAATTACTGAAACATTTTCTCAAAAGGAAATTCATGCTGCATTCATTTCCGTCCACAGGGGAAAACACTTTTTTTTTACTATTAGGAAAAATTATATTTGAGTTAGAGGAAGTTTTGACTGACCATAGATTTTTTTATTGCTGATGGTCAGTAATTTTTGGAGGATATTTTAGTGCAATGTCCTACCCATTATACTTCCCAAACTGGAGCAATTAATACTGTAAGTAGTAAATCCTATGTATAAAGTCCATTCCTATAAGATTACTACTTAAATGTTGCATGCTTGGGCAAAATCTCATTAGCAATTGAGCTTAATCAAGTGCATGAATCAGTTTTAATTGAGATAAAGTGCATAAATTCTCCTTATAATAGTCTTAGTGGTTTTCTTACTCCAAATCCCTGTATACTTTACTATTACATAATAGAGTCTAGATTCTTATACAATTTTCTCATGTCTCAAAAAATATTCTCTCATGATATATTTTATTTTCTTTGGAATTCCATAACACGTACATATTTGCTTAGAAAAATAACAAAATTCTTAGAATTTTTTTTATTTTTTCTTATCTCTCCAACCTTCAAGTAAAAATCTACTCAAAAAATCAGAATATAAGTGAAACGGAATATTTCTCTGCCAAAAATATCACGTAATATTAACATAAATTTGACAATATCTTTGCTCATAGTAAAAAATTGTCACGGAAGAATTTTTTCTCCTAAAAAGTATAGAAGTAGCCGTGCATGCTGTCAAATCATTCCTAAAGGGAAAAGAGTGGATGTAGTAGTAAGTAAAAATGTGTTGAAAGTGACAAGGGATTTTACGTGAGTAGAAAACTTATCTAATATTTGTATTGGAATTAGTTTGGTATGTACATGATTATCTCCTCTGTCAAAGCTCGGAACAAAAGGTAAAGGATAGGTTTGAAAAATCTCTATCCATTTACTTTATGTAAGTAGACAGAAGGAGGAAGAAAGAGAGAAAGGAAAAAAGCCGAAAAGATCATGTTTTTGTCCCTTCATTGTAGTGGACCGGAGCGTTGAAAACATGATTTGAGAAATGATTGTGCTCAATTTCCTTGGAAAATCCAATGGTCCATCCTTGTTATTTTTTATTCCATTATTGAAGCCTCGCTACTGCCCTCATTGACTCTTTTAGAGTCTTCATGTTTTATACATTGGCTTTAAGAAGAACCACACACACACACACACATGTAGTATAAATAATGTAAACATATGTACATAAATATATATCCATCAATCACAATCCCTCACATAGAAAAATACATGCTTTTACGTTTAGAATGTATATCCTTCCAAAAGGAATCATGTCTTATTTGATTCATCCTTGTGGCGGAAGTATAGTGAATAGAAATAACAGAAGAAGAAGAAAAAGAGAAAAAAAATTCGGAAGGTATAAAGGCGAAAATGGAACACACATTGTACTCCCACCGCCCATCCTATTTATCTACGGAAGAAAAAATCCTTGTTGAAAAACTCACTTTTTTTTATTATTGGAATAAGGATATAGGAAGAAAAAAAAAGATTTTCACAATCTCTCCCGAGAAAAATCAAAACCCGTTTGGGTCACTGTGACAGTCACTCTGTGGAACACTCTCTGAGTATACAAAAGAGTAATAGCATGAATCCTTCCATCAGCAAGACTTGTAGCACTGGAGTGTATCGTAACAATAATAATAGTCATAATCCAGCTTACGACCTACTCTCGTGTATCTTTGATCCTTCCCTATACGACTCATATCCGTATTAAATGCAACCTTTAGCTTTTACTCTAATGCCCTCCTTCCCTTTATACAGCTCTCCCCTATCTATTCTCCGGAACACTTTTTCCCCCACTTCTTTCTCCCTTTGCTCTCTCTCTCTCTTCTTAACTCTCTCTCTCTCTCTCTCTAGGTTAACATTAAGAAGTAGGAAAACATTACAAGTTCCATTTGTTTTATTAAAAATGTACACAAAGCCTCTCCTATATACTAACCTCTTCATTTCATATACCAAAAGAGACCATTTTCCATTGGGAAAAATCCCCTCCTTTTTTGAATCTCATCAGGACTTTGTCCTCATTTCATCATGTAAATCCTGTACAAACCCACATTGCTATGAACTCATAATCAAGTCTTCGCAAGTAGGAAATGGAGCCTTGAAGAAACACATTAACATTTTAGAGTAACATTTCTAGCAACATCTTTCACCATTTCCCGCCATACTTTTTCCTTTTGGAAGATGCCTTCGAGCTCCTCTTCCTATCCCGGTGTTATCTCATATGAGGACGTATTTTTATTATCAAGCTTGCCATTTCCCTTGTTTCCTTTTAATTTGCCAAAGAGCTCCTCTCATCTTGGATCTATCCAGTTTACCAAGCTAAAAATAAATTAGGGTTTTGGAAAGTGCCAAGTCTCTCACCTCTCACAATGTCGCACTCTTTCACATCCAAAAAGTAACTATAGGAAAAATACAAGAGCTACACGCAAGTTTCCTTTTAAGGCAAAGAATTTTCCTCTTCAACATAGTATGACGATGGCCTTTTGTATAGAGTTTATCTCTCTCTCTCTCTCTCTCTCTCTCTGAAAACTTGATAATTAAATGTGCTACTAATTATTTCTTTAATCTTCTCATCTGACTTGACTTGTCTTGCATCTCTCGTAGATTTAACTGTATACAAAGGACAAAATCATATCCATTCATCTCCAGTCTCTTACTCGCCATGAGTCCTCTGCAGAGTCATTATGCAGAGATGTGCTCTTTGTTGGAAAATATTTATTCTTTGTACGGCCGACCCTCCGTCAAAAAGAACATGACAATGAGAGTGGTTGAGAGAAGATAGAAGTTACTTGTTGTATTGGAGTAACTCAATAAAATTTGTTTATTCTTCACCCGCCAAATAAATTAAGACTCTTGGTTTACATCTCCTCGCCCTTTGTATTTATGATGAAGTGTCCTATAGGATAAGGGTGGACTTAAAAAAGGCGAGACTTTTATTAAAAGTTACTTAGGACGGGAATTTATTGAACTATTTTAAGTACATTTCCTCTAATGCTGGTCATGTAGTTACTATTATTTATATATGTATATATTTGATAATAAAATACTAGAGATATGGTTCAATTGCACATATGAGGCTTGTAGAGTTTCTTATTTACTTATTTCTCAAGATTCTTTTCTTTTGCAAGTGCAAGAAATACAGACAGAGAGAGAGAGAGAGAGAGAGAGAAAATTGTGGTGCATAAAGACCCTTAATGTTGGAGCCAAAGGCAAGGAAAAGAGACAAGGGAGATTTAAGTTGGTTGTACTTGTAGCAAGTAGTAAAACGGACGGACGTCTCCTCGTTAAATATAATTTTACCATGGAGTATTAGATTTTTGGCTGAATGATAACACGAAAAAGACAGAAGAAACGGGCTAAAGCTCTTATATATGTCTTCCCTGCCACTATTTATGTTGAAATAATGTACAAGACTACAACACATAGGGAGTTGTTCTTTTAGGTGGAGGAATCTCGCCATTCTCTGTCTCTCTATTCCTCTCTGTATATACAATACTAACTCCTCGTGTATATACAGTACGAGCATGACATGGAGTGGTTGTAACAAGGAGTCGTTATTCTTCACGTCTGAGTAAAAGTCAAGTTATAGTAGAGCCGTTAATGCCAAAAATGTCCAAATCATCTTCCAGCTTACATCCTCTCCCTTATGTAGTACTGCTCTAAAAAGAAGCTCTGTTTTATATCTAACTAACGTTGTAGTAGTGGAGAGGAGGATTGAAATGAAAATCTATGTTAGCTACTTTATGTTACAGTATAGCCCATATGTCTTTGAAGAGAGTGAGCCGGAGTGGTGAAAAAAATCAGCACTGTTGGAAATTTAGTGTGGCGGTAGTAAGAACCAGTCTCATGGAGTTTTAGGGTAAATAAAAAACGAGGAGATTTAGCACACACACACACATACACAGTGTAGTAGAGTCAAGAGTGAAGCCATGCAGAAGCTTGAGAGGAGATGGAGAAGAGAGATGAGGAGAAGGAAAAGAGTGAGAGAGTGAAATATACAGACAGAAGATGAAAGCGAAAGGTCTTGACGGTTCAGTAGAGTCTAGACAAAACAAAAACATTATAAGTTGAGGACGGCTATGTCGTTCTCTCTTGTTCCAATCTTCCTCTATTTTTTCCTCCTTCTCCGCCTCACTTGTTACTACCGGTTTTAATGAAACTTATATCCTCCCACATCTCATCATTACAAAGCTTTAGGAGCTTCTTTTCGATCCCAAATAATTGGCCGTATCTCAAGCGTCCTATAGTGATTAGTATTTATTAAATTAATGTTAGAAAATGAGAATCCTTTCGTGAATGCCGCATTGTCATTAAATATGTACGTGTATTGTGTTGGAGCTCTTTGTAATAAAATACAGTCGATCCAATGTACAGATGTTTTGGTAATTATTTCCCAGTTAATTCCAATGATCATTTCGCTCCGTGTGAGTAAGCTATACTTATTTTGATGTAATTACAGGGCTAAGGTAATTACTGGAAAAAAACTCACGTCACATTTCAATACAATAATTACTATGACAATCCTGAATATTTGCCATTTTCCGGTCAGTTACTCACTTAATTAATCATTACTATTTATTACACATCTCAATTATGGGAATGACATAACTAACAACACGCTATTATTTCCCATTATTGAAATAATCTATATGAATTTTTCACTAATTTTCTGTACGCGCATCAATTTCCCCCCCCCACTTCCCTATTTTTCTAATCTTACATTTTGTTAGCCTCTTGCTTGTGTTTTTTTTTCAATGGTTATTTTTTGGGTACAGAAATTTGCATGTAAAGGATGGAGAGATTTTGAAATAATAGCGCATGCTATAAGATAGCACTTGGACGTGGGAAGTATGGCAGGGAAACTCAGTCATTGTAAAGGGAAAGAGATATCTAAGTATAGAGACTCCGTATATATATGAAACTTAAAAGAATTTCTACATACTCAAACTGTCCGTTATAAATAAAATGCGAAAAAAAATCCCAGTGTCTAGACACTAATTGATGTAATCTCATATTATGGAGTAGAACTCTGGGAGAGTAGGCAGGGGAGAAAATGAGATAATATTTTATCAATTCATGTTATGCCTGAATCCTTGCTTGTTTCATACATATCTATATATTTATATGTACATGCACTGATAGAGTGTTTAAGTATTAAATTCAAAACGTGGATTAAATCCGTGTCTGGTTACAAGAAAATGTTGTATACATATATACATACGTTTACACGGAGCATTGTCCAAGGAGCAGAACCACTACTCTCATGCTACAGTTGAGGAATACAATGGGATATCGTGGGTTGAGTGACTCAATGAGTGAGATGTATGAGCTGTTCTTCTATGTACATAAATCTATTTTATTTGAAAAGCTTTTCATTTTTTGTCCAAGGGTTTGTCAGCAAGTGACTAATGAGTAAGTGCAAAGTAAACGTACAAGGAAAATTGACATGACTCTTGTATGTCTAGAGTGTACTCTATCTATACTTTTATAGAGGAATAAGAACTCAAATGAATTGACATTGTCTTTTGCATATGTGCACACTGCTCTGACGTTCTGAGTAATGAGAACACACCTAAACTTTTATCAAACTATGTAGGCTGATAATCTTCATGCTATCTCAGTCCACACAAGACTCTGACCTATTACAGATAGCTTAATCATTCATACACATAGATAGATACAAAACAACAATCAAGCTTTGCCACGCTAGAATAAATCATTGTGAGTGAAACAATGTCCTAAAGTTTTTCTGCATATGTTTTTCTAGCTCTAGCTTCAAAAATTCCACTCCTCTCACTCTCTCCATCTAACTAAACTAAGTAAGTAAGCCTCTCCCTCAAAACCTTTCCATTACTTCCCAAAATGAGACACATATGTTTCATATTGGAATCTGGTAATCCACAAAATATTCCCAAATTAAAACTTTCACAGTATTTCTCCAGCCTATTAGGAAAATATATGTAGCTACATATAGCTATACAAGGCTGTATTAATATAACAAAGCCCCGCATCTGTCTCCCCATAGAATTGTTCCATATGAAAAAATTCCATGCCAAAAAAGGACGGGAGAAACCTTCATAAGCACTACACAACTTCCACTTGTGTCCCTTCCTTTCACTTTTAATTTAGCTTGGGAAAAAAATATTTTTTCTCTTTTTTCCGAGAGAAACAATTTTCTAGAGGGTCATTACCATCATATGGGGAAGAGTTGAACATGAGAATGACTCTACTATAGTTGCCTTTCTCTCCTATGAAAAAATCTAAGCTAAGGCTATGGAGTGTGTATAAAAGGCCACCTCGTTTTCTTTGGGAGGAGGAAAGGCCCCGAGAAACATCATTTAATGGACTCGGCACTTTTACACAGCACGTGTTCCTTCCCTAGAAAATACGTTACCAAGTCAACTTGCCTCGGTTGGTTGGTACAAGTGTGTGTGTGTGTGTCTTTGTATATATAGAAACACACTAAAACACATTTTCTATAGAGGCAAGCAAGTGTTGTATGAAAAGAGTCCTGTGTGATAGAATTGGGTTTCTCCTTTAGAGTTCCTTTCATATAACTTTCTCTTCTCCCTAATCTTCATGGTGCAATTTCCTTCTTTAACCAGATATCGACTAGGAGTAGTAGCTGCGTATGTTTTTCCTTTCCTAGCTCTTGTTTCCCATATTTCTATACGTGTCTGTTCCACATCCACAAGCTCTAAACACATAAGCTGATGTAAGTAGTAGGGAATTTGACTGGTTGAAATGGGACGAAACATATAAAAGACACACGCATCAGGAGAGAATCCTATAACCAGAGGAGAAGGATAGTAGAGCAAACACGCTTTTTCACATTCCATAGTGACTAGCATTTTTTTCAGAACAAGCTCTCGTATTTTTGAAAAAAAAAATCCCGAGAGCTTTTTCACTCTTTTTCTCCTACTATTACTACTCCAACTACTGTATATACAATGTATTGTAGATTGGAAAGCTTGTTTTGTATAGAAGAGAGACAATTCTTACTTGTTTTATTTTTAAGATGAAGGGAAGAGATAGTGGAGAAGAAAAGGAGACGGAGGAGAAGTAAGGGATAAGGAATGATGTAGTAATATTATGGAAGGAGTAAAAATTGAACAAACTTCTTCTTGTCCTGTATCCTGTGTGAAAATCATGCTCATACTTTGCTTTACTTATGTGTGTGGCTTTGGCAGTAGTGTAAAGCCTGGAGCAAATTTCACGCTAACCCTCATTCTCTCTCTCTCTCTCTCTTTATACAAAATTGTGTATTTTTCTTTTCCTTGGGAAAAAAGTAGGGAGCTTTTTCCAAATATCCTTCTATCCTTGTGCATAGCATAGCAAAGTAAGAATTTTTTTTACTGAAGCTAACTTTCCTTTTCCTCTGAAAAAAAAATATATATATAAGAATATATGTATGGATATGTATTGCTTTTAAGTCACATAAGAATTTTCTCCCTTGAATGTTGATACGCTTTATCTATTTTTCCTTCAAAGACTTTTCCTTGGAATATGACACATTCTCTATGGATATTATATATAGCTGCATAAAATACCATTGTAGAATATTAGCTTGAAGCATATGGAAGCAGTAGCTTACTCGAAGCTTATACTTGCAATATTCATGCTCATATTTTTCAGACAACTCTCTCTCTCTCTCTCTTCTTTCTCTCCCCGCAATTTCTCTCTCTCTCCCTTTTCCCTTTTACTCTTTAAACACTCGAGCGCCTTGGCTGTAGACACACCTCAAGAGAGGTACACATAGCCACGGACGGTAGAAACCTACTTTCAAGGATTCTTCTAGCCTTATAAGTCACTTTATAGGATATTTAGAGCTTGTGTAAGTTAAGTCTTATATAGAGCTATAATATAGAATTCTAACTTCTCACGTCTGCTTGGAGAGGTATAGGCGTTTATGTGAGTATATTTATATAGGACACGAGTATTGTTAGATAGGATTTTGAATGAATTTACGAATATGGGCCAAGTCTCTCTCTCTAACACGAGAATGTATTGTTCCACTGGTTTGGTTGTAGACATTCGGAAAGTAGTTATGTTCATACGTGATAAAATCCTTCATGGTTCTTCAGACAAGGTCTTTCCGTATTGGAGCACATGAGACACATAAAAGTAAATCTGGGAATTTTCTTTTCACAATTACATAGTTATCTCCTACTATACTACACATATGGCTATACCTAGTGGTATGTACATGTACGTGTATACATAGACCTTGCACTGATATAAGTATGGATAGTACATATAAAAAATATGCATAAGGTTCCGGGAGCTTTCATACTCTACATAGAATGAGTAACTTTATGAAAGTGTGAAGATATTGTACATTAAATCTAGTCGGGTGGAGCAAAGGAAACTCACTACCTATGCCAAGTAACCAGGAGGTGGTATGTTACAATCAAGAGAGAGAAAATACTCAGGGTGTTTTGTTATTTCTTTTTTGCTAAAATACAACTTCCTCTCATACAAAAGGAAGAAAAATAACAGGTAAGAGGAAATGGAAATAGAAAACTCGTGAAGACAGATTACGCTTAATTTTAAAAGGTTTGTATTTCATTTGTTAGGTTTTTCAAATAATTACAAGTTATCATTGGTTTGTGTAAGGCCGGTGTTTTGGAGTTTTCGAACAACCCTGGAAATATAATTGACATTTTTAGGGAGAAAGTTTCTTGGAAAAAAATACGCTACCTTTCCCAAGACTATTGTATCCAATGATTTTTTTCTCGTTCTCCCGTTATATTCTACTCTCAAATGACGAAATTCTCAATGCTTGTGGAAATAACTAGTTTGTATATATAAAGTGCAGATATTTGTGATAGGAAGTACATGTGTGAAGCCATTGGGAGGAAAGTCGTCGTACATACATGAGAATTTACCATGCTCTTATTAAAATGAACTGATTTTACTTTCTTGCTTTGTTTGGTTTCCCGGTTTAAATTCTCATTTCAATGGAATAAGTAGCAAGGAGAGCTACACATATAAAATATGTATAGTAACTTCCAGGAATATGTAGAAATAGCATAATATTTTGGAAGTAAACCATTTCTTTAGTGAGAAGGCTGTCAGCACGCGGGAACAAGAAAGGCATTTGTAATCGAGTAAGAGAACTGCAGAAGGAAAATGAATACATGTCTTACTTGTCTCCCATACGCATATTCGTGGCTAATAATATTTATGGGGAAATTTCTCTCTCTCTCTCTTCCTCTACTCCTCGTGCATTCTTGAGTACTCCTGTGAATGTTCTACTCAAGTGTACAGGCTACATAAAATGGAGCATGAGAGAGAGAATGAATGCTAAATAATTCTCTTGAATATTCTTCCTCTTCCTTTTCCCTCTCTCTCTCTCTCTCTCTTTCTCTCAATAAAATGGAAAGCACACATACATGGAAACTTATATCTCTCCCATGAAAAAACAATATAGAAATAAAATCCTAATAAGCTAAGGATGCTTAGCTACGAATGGAAATAGAGAGGCCAAAAACTTTGTAGAAAAATTAGGAAACTTGATATCATCGATATAAAAATACTGCGAAAGTTTAGCATACCTTCACATACAAATACTTGCTATAGTTAGTGGTAAAGTTAAGTAATTCTCGAATCTGGAATCAAGATTCAATCAGCGGTTCTTTTCTATAGGAGCTCATTATTTAGTATGAGAAATCATAGGGGTTTCTGTATCCATCTCATGTCTCCTCTTCCCTCTGTATGTATACATGTTCATTTTGTAAATAGAATCACACAATGTAAATACACAAGCCGTATCATTTGCAAATGTTCCCTTTACAAATGTTGTGCATAGAAGCCATTTCTGACAAAGCAAAATTTCTCTACGTGTATCCTCGAAAATTTCCTGTAATTTGTAATGATACTCATGTGGAAGTGAAAGAGAGAGTTTCGGATCGCTCTTTTTCTCTTCCACTCTTTCTTCCTACCCGAACTTTCTCCTTCCTCTGCAGCTTGAGCTATATTTCCATTCGAACAATTTCCTTCTGATTTCTATTGAAACAACAAAGACTTCCAAAAGACTACTTGTTGTGCGCTGGGTTGTTGAAAGCCACTGAGTTGCTTTCTCATTATATTGGATATCATTACAGTGGCGACTGGAGTGAGACACATTTCTCCTTCCTATTCTTTCTCTCTCTCTCTCTTTCTCTTGCTCTCAAAATAGCTACACTACGTGCCTCCAAGCACCATTAGTCACATGTGCAAAAAAATACCATGTCTATATAGAAGATCTAGGGATAGGATATTCCTAGAAAAATTAAAACTAAACTGTAAAAGAGAAAGAAGAAAATAAAATCCATTACAGCCTTGTCAGCTTCTCATGTTTCCTTTTTTCCCTACTGTGCCCTATTGTGAGAGGAATGGTGAATTTATTTGTGAATTTCATAGGAAAACCATTTCTCACATTCGAAGATATTTTCTCCCTTTATGGCCTTTGTATAGTAAATTAGAAGGTAGATTGGAAATAAAAGAAAAAATTTAATTTTGATGGGAGTTAAGGTGCTCTCTATCTCCTCCTCTTGAGCTATTACTGCCGTTAGGCAATTACTCCAGGCAATTACGTTCCCTTCTCAAGACAATGGATCTAATTTAATAGTAGACAAGTTGAACAATAATTAGTTCCATGTAGTAGTGCCGATCCAAGGGAAATATTTGCACACAGTGAATGCATATATGTATTTACACTTGACAAAAAAGAGAGCCAAGATATAAAAACATTATATATTGTACATGCTTTTTACACATTCTCCGTAGAATTTAAGGCGCTTGGATAGAGAGAGAGACACAGTGACTATGTTGCCTCACCTTGTATAGAGACACCATGCAATAGCATACGAATGCAATGGGAAGATTAAGATTCTTCCCTTTGTCTGTTCAAAGTCTATAAGGACTTTGAATATATGTGTCTCCTTTTGAAAGGCTCTCTTTCAAATAATACGATAATGGTAGATAGTTAGGTGTGTACTTGAGCGCTCTTTCTATAGTAGAGTAGCCTTTTATAAATGATGATATGCAAGATATGGGGAGAAAGGGAAGAAAGAGAAAACATGAGCAAATAACATTACATTACCTTGCGAGAGTACGTATAATGTTGAGGATACTGCTCTCTTTTATAAGAGACAAGTGGATGGATGGAAGTAAAAGGAGAAAAGTGGGAATTTTCGGGTGGAATAAACTCTGGAGGTGGAATTTCATGAGTTTGGTTGTTGCTACACATGTGGACATAATATTCCTTTATATTACTATACAACTTTGTGAAGAGAGGATGTGAGAGAGAGAGAAAGAGAGAAGATAACGCAACAGGATGATTCTATTTTTTTCACAGAAAACCGTCTGACTCGTTCTAGTTTTCTGGTTGTCTAGAGCTAGAGTCATGACCGGATCTGGAACTTTCATCTTTTCTTGGTACTCCCAATGGTTTTACATGTCATATACATATATAAGTCTCATAAATGTGTTATTTCATTTGAACTTACTATATATTATTTGGATGCACAACAGAAAACATAAGTCTTATTCATAGTCTTAGCAGGTAGAGAGAGAGAGAGCTACGTTATTTTGGCTGCTGGTAGAGGAGGAGGATGAAGAGGAGGAGGAGGAGGAAATACTCAGTAGGAAAAACTTGACGAAACCTGAGGAACCGTAGGTTACATATCCTCTCTCTGTCTCTCCATAAGTATAGGTAGCCTTGTAGTTCCTTACCTCTCACCAGGATTTATGTATTGCCTTCAGCCTTTGTTCGTGGGGAATATTAAGCTTGTCTCTTGTTACGCGCAAGTATATCATTGTCAACCTTTTACCAGTTACCTTCCGGCTCTCCTTTATTTCTGCACCATTTTTTATCTTATTGAATGCAAAAGTGTGTATATACATATGACTGGGTCGTATGTATAAAAAATAGGTTTATAGCTATGACTTTTATATGAACACGTTTGGAACTTTCTTCACCCTCCCTATGTTTTGTTAAAGGCACTTCCTTTAATGTTTTTAATTACATGTAGATAAATATATACTCCGAGCCTATAACGTACTAGGAGGGTTACCATATATGATATAGTAAATACCAAAATTAAATTGTTGGGCAATAGTTTGAGTTGTTAAACTACAATATAATTAGGGTCGCTCGTGAATTTCTTGAGAATTTTTATACGTTTTTTTTCTTTCATAACTTCTTGTGACTTCCACGTATAAATTACCTCTCAAGAAAATGTCATTCATGAAACTATTATGCCGGTCGGTAGAAAGAGGCTTAGGTAGTTGCAAATGCTTTGTCGTAGTAGGTGTCAAAAGAGAGGCAGGAGGGAAGCATTAGAGGCACTTTGAAGGCAAAGAATATTATTTATACTGTACAAATTAGATTTTTCACTCAAGCTCATGATGCGCTCCTTATTGAGAAAAGCACGAAGGATGAAAATGATGAACACAATTATGAGGTGGTGTGGAGAAAGTAGTAAAGCTAAAAACCTATGATGTTGTGTAAACGGAAGGGAGTCAAGTTTCACAAAAAAATGTTCAACTTTTTTCCTCTCTTCTCCTTCTTCTTCTTCTTTAAAAAAGTATGTCATTCTGAAACCAAGAAGTTTCTTTTCTTTACAAGAAGGAAAAAAACTCGTGAGGTAGTAATTTCAATGAGAATTTAATAGAGGCGGGAAAATTGAAATAAAATTCAAAGAATGAGCAAACTTGGAGAATAAATTTATTCTCTAATAAATTCTCCTCTCTCCATATAGCTTTCAACCAATCTTCGTCCAGGACTAAAATTGAGTCTGAGATGGGAAAAGGGACGAAGAGATGAAATATGTAGAATGAGAGAAAGTTGACAAATGTACACAGAAAGTACTTTGGTATAAAGTGCTGGCTATTCTCTAGACACTAAAAGGAATAGTAGACTTGGTTTAATAGTGAGTATCATTGCGTTCTTGTGAAACTTAGACAATAACTCCGACAGCGGTGGTTGATAAGCTTGTGGTAGTTGTAGAAATGATGAAAGAGAAAGTTCTCAGTATCTTTTTTTACGGAGAGATGAGTAGCTATGGAGTAACTACACATGGAACTAAAATATAGGAAGAGTATAGAAAAGAGGGATTTTTCATATAAGAAAAAATAAATTTTCCACGTTGGTTTTCTTCCTCAGGATTTTATAACCCTCACTATGAAATTTTATTTCTCATCTTGCCTCCACCAGAATTATACCTCTATACTTCATGGATTGTGAGGAAGGAATGAGAGAGGAAAGGGAGGATTGAAAGAGAAACTACTGCCATCGCACATATAACAAAAGTAGATGGGAAAAGAAAAAAAATCTGAAAATTCCATCCCCACCGAATTTACAACACACATATGAGTGAGTATTGAGAAAGGTGGGGTAAAAGGATGAGGCCGACGAGGGAGCTTGAGAAGGAAATAAGAAGAAAATAGAAGAAAAAAGAAAATTGAAAGGTTTTCTTCCTTGATGGTTGAGTGAATAACGTTTTTACCTCAGTCTGATCTCCTTTTTATTATAGGTTACTCCTCACAACTTAAGCACATGTAACCTGATTTCTTTAGTACATAGCCCAATGTGTTTGTATATAAATATATCTATATTCAGAGCAGGTATATCTACAAAATTGGAGGAAATGTTACAAAACTTTGTATATCACTTAATGGATCCGTGCAAGGTTTCTCATGGTTTTTGACATGGTGAAAGTGACTGACATTTCAATATGCAGGGCCCAAAACCCCATACAGAAATATCGAGCTAAAGTTCCATAGAGAGAAAAGTATCCTTTTAGATTAGTTATTTCCAGCTCTCAATGGCGGGTCTGTCTGGAAGAATGTAAAGACAGTGGTGGAAGGAACTTCGTACTTCTCAAGGAGAAAAACTTAGATATGTATCTACATTCTATTTCAAACGCATACACTTACCTTGGATCGAAAGAGAGAGAGAGAGATTTTAACTAGAAACATTCCTGGGAAATGATATTGAAAGAGAGAGAGAGAAAAAAAATGGACAGTCGACCTCAAGTTAAGTCAGGTTCAATTCCAGCTACTGCTGCTCAAGATTCTCATGGCAACAGCACGATTTCCCAACTTTCACTCACAAGAAGAGAAGTCAGGTCAGAAACCAACTGTAGAGTAGCTACGAATATCATATTTCTCCCTCACTTACTCACAACACGCTTCTCTTAGGTCTCTGTATCAGTATAGAATTCCATTTAGACGATTTTTTTCACATGCGAAATTTCACGGAACATGCTCCATTTAAAAGTAGAATTTGTTACGGTGGATGATAAAAGCTTGGAATATAGAAGAGAGAAACTTTCTCTACAGGGAAAGTAGTTTGAAATGAAGACTCGTTGAAAGGAATACATTGGAGACAGTTTGGACGGAGGGGCCATACATCAGGTAGCTCATAGTAGATGGGAAACATGAGGACAAGTTAAAGCACAAAATGAAAGTCTGCACAAGACGAAAGAGAATTTCAAATACGAGTTATGTGTGCAATGTCATTAGCCATAACCATGGACCTCAACTACAATATTCACTCAGTCAGAGGGAGAAAGGCAGAGAGAAAAGGCAGGTTGTGTATGTGCCTACACAGAAATACGTATAGGACGCCTCAGACACTCAGACTTTTCTCTAACGTAATATTATGCATGATTCGTATTTCACCTACACGTTTCAAGCTTATTTAGCTGGACTACCCTCCCAGCTACTATATGAGATGGGCTGAGGCTTATTTTCCAAATATGTTTCTCATATAATTATACAGAGTATATAGTATACGGCTAAGCATACAAAGTTAAGAGAAAACATGTGAGACGGATGAGATGACCTATATATAATTATATGTATATATCTTGACATAAGCTAATAAAACTATGGAAACATGTCTAGTCTAGGAATAGTACGTATGTATGGGCTATGGTCATAGAGGGAAAGAGAGAGAGAGAGGAAAGACTAAACACAAGCAGACAGTGGGTACACATGTACATATATGGATTTGTATAAGGAGTGAGTACATTGAACTCTCACATGAGTGCATACATAACACCACCATATACATAGCCAGACTTTATTGATCGAAGAAATTTTATTCTCTCAGTTCGTCTACCCAGGGACTAGGTACTATGTAGTACTCTACTATACATGGGAAGTAGTAATAGAAAAAAAAGACCGTCTCATTCTCAAGGCTCCTACGGGCTACGGGTCCGCAGAATACAAGTGTAGTATATAAACCCGACGCCGGCATTAAACCTCTAGCACTTCCCGGCTTTCCTGCATATATGCTCACCCTTCCATACATATCCCAGCTAATATTATTCCTTTTCTCTCTCTCTCTACATGTGTCTTATATGTACGTACATTTAATGTAGGGATACTCCCGCGATTTCCGTTTCTTCCTCTCACTTTTACTTTTGTAGGTATCAGCGGCCAGCATATGGGAATGTGAGGGTAGGAGTATATAACATAAGAGCGGCTATTATTGTGACTTATACACACATCTCATAACATATGGAGTACAAAGTAAAAGAGACAAGGCAGGAATCCCTGCCCCAGTCCAAGTACGTAAAACCCCGTTCATCCATGACCAAGCCAGGAAGGACGGGCTTATTGGACTGGTTACCATGCAAAAGTAATTAGAAATCCGCTCAAAGAACTCTCTCGTTATTTCCCAATTCCGCTCCAATGGTTGTCCTAGCCCATCAGATGATTACAAAACAGACAGGGTAGTTGTGGTCGACTGGTGATCTAATTATTTTAAATATGGTCTACTTGATTCCCTCCCTTTGCCAACGAGTTAATTTCTGCAGTAATTCATTTGTTCTTGTCACTTTAAATCCAACTCGTTCTTTCATCATTAATAATTTCTCTATAAATTACATGTAATTTCCTATGAGGGTTTAATTTAATTATTCTTATAAAATATTTCCCTTTATAATATTTCCACCCTAATTGACCTCCATTTAAATGAGATGTTTTTTATCTTCCAGCCCAGTTCCCATAATTAAAGGTTCTCTCACTATAGCGAAAAACAGAATGTTGGAGAAAAGTCGTTATGTTTTTAAAGGGTAAACAATGGGGGATCTCCGGGCTGAGTAAAAGTTGCTAATTTAATCAGAAACAAGAGGAAAGGTAAACAAGAAGAAGAGAGTCAATGATTTTTACATTTTCTAGGGAAAGAATTCCTCCAAGCTTTTTATGTAATGTAGGAAAGTTTAGGATGTTTACTAGAGGAAAAGTAAACATTTGTAGTGATGAGAAAGAAAATGTTCAAGTATAAAGAAAATGTTCAAGTGGGTTGAGGTAAATGAGCTGGAATTAGTTGGTTGAAGAACAAGCCACGTATTATACAGAACAGATGATGGGAATGTTAGATAATGGTTAGCATTAAATAATAGAGAAATGTGCTATTTAGTGTAAATGAAGGGGAATGTCAACTGGACTGTAATATTTTTTTGTCATATTATTCCTATGAAATTAACATTTTCCCCGTCATTTTTTCCTCTCTCTCTCTCTCTATCTTTCTCTTTCTCTATACACATTTTTTTCCTGGATTTTTATTACACATGGAAATTCTTCATGTGGCCTATTTTAATATAAAAGTCATCCATGTCACCATGTATATGAACATATGGGAAGAATATTGTAAATTTAATAGATTGTATAGTCTAGAAAGAAAAAAAGCTGAACAAATATCTTTCTATGCTGTAATAACAAAATTCAGGGTAGGAAGGAAAAAGAGAGAGAGAGAGAGAGATAAAAGACAGAAAGCGAGAGAGAGAGAGCATAAGCTCAAGGAAGATTTAGTGAAGACTAAAAAGCCAGAAGTTTTTAACACCGGGAACTATCCGTTCAATTGCCAAGAATGTGTCGAGAATTGCAGTGAAACGATTTTCACATTG
This sequence comes from Spatulosminthurus flaviceps, assembly GCA_034693705.1. Taxonomy (NCBI): domain Eukaryota; kingdom Metazoa; phylum Arthropoda; class Collembola; order Symphypleona; family Sminthuridae; genus Spatulosminthurus; species Spatulosminthurus flaviceps. The sequence goes on along the minus strand of JAQFXU010000083.1, from coordinate 20,224 downwards.
GGAAAACTTCAGACCTCTCCGTCCTTCTTATACCAGCTCCCCGAACTCTCTTGACCTCAGCTACACTTCCATTACTTTTTCTACGCCGTTTTACTTTACATCCCAAACCTATCTATTTTCTTTGAGAGAGAGAGAGAGAGAGAGAGAGACACACACACACACAGAGGCAGAGGCAAAGAGAGAAAAAAATGGATTTTTTCTCAACTCTTTCTCTTTCTCCCCCTCCTTATATCCCTCTTCCTCTTCAAAGTCAAAAAGTTAAGAGAGACCAAATGGCAATTCGTTGGAAAATTTTGTTGTCTTCCGTAACATGTGTCGTATTTCCGATTCATGTCAGATTAATTTTTTTTTATTTTTTTTTCGCCTTCCAGAGAATCAATATTACATGGGATTCGCCATTCGCCTTTGAGTGAAGCTAATCCATTATGGAGCTGCTGCAGGATATTTCCGTATTACAATACAACCAGTCACTTTTCTTTGACAGCAAATACGAAGACGTCAAGTACTTAAAAAGAATTATTACACCAGGGAAAAAATAAGGAAAAAATTGCGTCTGTTTTATTCTTTTTTCTTTGTAAATTACAAGCTCTCAGAGGAAGGTACAGGGATTTTTATAGGTTTTCGTACAAGCCTACTCTAACCCGTCTATTATGCTCATTACGGTAGGTATATGCCAAGTATGTATATTAAACGTTATGGGTTTGGGGAAGGGAAAAAACTGCACACAATAGAAAAGAAATTAAAACGAGAGGGAGGGAACAAAACGTTGGCTCATTTTTATTGAGGCTAGAAACATAGAGAAGGATCACGCAAATCCCTATAAATGATTACTTAAAGGTTACCGAGTGAGAACTGAGAGAGAGAAAAAAAGAGCTGAAATGAGCTCAAAGAGCCGGGGATAAATGCATAGAACTTACATTTATTTATTTACATAATCTTACACAACACACACACACACATATATTCTCAATCCACTTAATTTAAAGACAAAGGCGTGGAGAACCCCCACCACATGAGAGTTTGCTACTTTAGGAACAAAACAAAATTAGACAAATTATAGGTGACTGTGAGGAACGTATCTGCTCAATCACACAATCCTTTACAGTACTAGAAAAGAGCAGAAAATTAATTGAAGACGACAAATTGATTGACTTGGTGGAAATGTAAGGGATAACATAACACATTACACGTGGATATGTCCCTATACTCAATCAGTACTCACATGGAGGTTCTCCAGTTGTAGTAGTGAGAGTGAGTGAGACAAGTCTAGACGGTTCGTATCGATTCAGCGTGTACTAACTTGATATGCTAAAAAAAGCCTCAACTCACTTATGGTAAACATACTATTACTACAAATGCTATGGTGTACGGTCAGTGGTAGCAAAGCTGGAAGAGTATGTAGTGGTAGGTCGTATTTCCAAAGTATACTTTACTGGGCTTATGTATTATAAACCTGAGCCAATTGTTTTATTTCTCTTTAGGAATAAAAAAAAAACCCTTGTGTCCATTCCATAAGGAATAATGGTAAAAAAAACTGGAGGCTTTGCTATATAAAAATATATTGTTATGTGTGTATGAGCGAATATAGAATGGTATGAAAATATAGGGAGGAAAAAGTTTTCATGTGAGTCAAAACACAGTATTTATACGTAGCTTTGCTTTAGTGAAGGAGAAAGAGAAACAAGAAATTTTCTGCTTTTGAGTTTTACTCTGCGTCTACTAAACAAGTTAAAGAGAATTTCCAGAGTAGCTCCCCTTTTGTTACATATCTGGCCCTTCCTTTGAAATAATCATCTACTGTTAACTACATTGATCTTGTGTACATCCGGAGTTCACAGACACCTCAATCTTTGCATGCCCACAGCCGTTTGCAGTACTAGTACTACCAGGGCTCCTCCACACTCACTTCAATCCAATTAACTTTGAATTTGCAAATCAAATGCTAACGAGTTCGGAATATATTCCTTGATTTATCCCATCCGTTAATTTTCCCTTTACTTAATATAGGCTCTCTCTCTCTCTATGCATATTTATAACGAAAGTCTAATCAACAGCTGAGTCATTTTACACGATATGTATTACAAAGTATGGTTATTTGCATTTTATTTTACATGTGCACAACATAGTAACGATTGTAAAATAGCATATGATTTTTATGTAGGATAAATTAATATCATGGTAATATTATATAGAAAAGTGAGTGAGTGAGCATTGAAAAGGGGTATTTTTTTCATGAAAATAAATCTCGGAAAGGAAATTAAAACCTTTCAAGTAATTATGTATACTTTGTATCCTGCCCTGTATATAGTTTAAGCGACGGCCTAGGTAAATATTGGTTGTTGTATGTTTAGGTTACATAAGCCTAAATTACCATTGAAGTTCTTACTATACTTAAGTCGAAATTGATGAGTTGGGATGGGATTGATGCTTGCACAAAACATTATTATTATTTTCTGTATTGTCTAGGAAAGAACACGGAAAATCTATTTGCAAACTGTGGGTAATAATGTTCAGGTCTAATCCTGTTAAAAACATGTTTGTGCTTTTCCCTGCTATAAAATACTAACTAAGAGGATTACAATTTCTATACTATGGATTTTACTTGCATAATTATAATTCATTATTTAATTAACTTTTCAAATATTGTTATTTCCGTTAAAATTTTCCCCCTATTCAAGTTTTCAACTAATGCGGTTTTTATCCGTATTTTTTAAAACCTTCCGTTTGTGTCGTCCTGATCCACTTTCATCTATTAATTATTATAGGTTGTAAGGGCCTGGCCATATAATCGACCGGAATAAAAGATTATTATTATTACGATTATTAGCTTATTTTCCACATCTCACACATTCGTGTGAGATGTGTGTATAATGGATGAGATTGTAAGGATTTGTTGGTGTTAAAAAAAATATGTGATATTTTGTGACCTATGAATTTTTGCACCATACAAGTGTTTGCGTACTTAATTAATGCCTTTCAAAGGCACGGATTATGTCTAGGAGTTTTCCAGCGTTGAAAATTGAGAGAACTTTTGCGGGAATGAATATGAAAGAAATTTTGTATTTGCGGGAAGACAAAAAGGAAAAAGAGTGAGGACCAAGTCATCAAATTCCCTCTCATCACCCAATGATGACTCCAATGAAAGGAATCCTAAGAGCCCTCGAGGGTTTACAAGAACTCAGTCTGTTCCAATATTGGCCATAAATTTATTTAGTATTTTCTCCCGAGTGTATTTTAAAAAATCACCTAAAACTGACATTGATTGGGAGTTAAAATTTGTAATAATCCTCATCAATCCCAATCATTCTCTATTTTAGTCCAATTTTCCCCCACACTCAAACTGAGCAAATTGTTATAAACGACAGGGATATTTATGGAATCACCCCATGATAAATATCTTACCACCATGAAGCAATTGACACAAATAACACCAAAGAAAATAATAGCTCTAAATTCCTCAACACTACACAAGTACTCATATTTCCCTAGCAATTACACTATAACCCAAAGACTATGATAGAATTTGAAGTATTAATTGTAGATACACCCACAGATACAAAGCTGTATAGGTGTAGCCCCGTATGTGCTTTATATAATATGCAGTTGTAGTACCGCCATAAAATTCTTTACACGGACAAATGAGCGCCCTCCGCTGGTGTCTCAGCTTACTCAAACAATTTTTTTAACTAAGAAAGAAAGTTTATATTCTTACCTCCATTTGCCCTCAACCAACCAACACTTGTCTTCTCCCAATCAATCTTCACTTTTCTGTTTTGAAATATTTAATTTTTCTCCTCCTCCTTCCACTCCTTCTCCTCAAGCACCGACAGTTATTTTTCAGTAGTCAAGAGAGAATTTAAAAAATCGTAGTGAGAAAATTTATGCTTCAAATCAAAATTATCATTTATAATAATCAACATTGGATTTTTTGTGAAGAGGATAGAAGTTTGAGTAATAAAATTCTCAAGAGAAAAAGAGGAGCTGAGAAAAGAAGAGACTTATTGCTGGCGAAGCAATTGGAATAAAAAGGATTCGGGTCACTCGTCTCTCTCCCTCCTTCCTTCATCCTCACTGCAGGGGAAAAGACAAGACAACTGAAAACAGACATTTGTCACTGCATCGCCACAAATTAATCATTTGCTCTAGAACGGATTCCATTTGGCACTTAAGCATCAACTGACTGAGAGCCAATCCCAAAGGGACGAGATCATCATTCCATATACATATGGAGACAGACCATAGAGGCAGAGTCAAACAAATCCCTTGAATATCAAAATGCATTTGTTTTCAATTCCACTAAAAAATGTACGTACTAAAACACAATATCTCTTGCAGTCTCATCCAATATATGCATGAGGAGTAAAAAGGAGAAAAGAGCGAGCAAGAGCATGAATAATACAAAAGAAAATCCAAATTGTTGGCGCAGTCTTAAGAATGTCAACTGAACGACGGATGCTTCTCTTCTCGGATTTAGATATTTTCACATGAGTCCTCAAAATGTAAGTCTAACGTCCGCAGATATATTTCAAGGAGGGAAATCCAATGGAGAAGAAGTTCTCTCTTCCTAAAGAGGAGCAGAATGTTTGTAGCTCTCAACAAAAAATAAAAGTTTCCTGTCGGTGTCCATTATTTCCTCCATTCACTTGAATTGTGTCTACACAATCATTAGTAATAATCATTTCAATTTGAAAATATCACTCAAATCCATCCAGTTCCGATCAAAGAAAAGTGCTTCACACGATAGTCCATGAATTTAGACTTGCAAAAGCCTCCAAGGAATTTGCAGACTGTAAATGTTGCCAATTTTATCAAGAATAGCAAAAATCCTGAGACACACACAAAAAAATACGGCCTTTTTTAGTACTCCGTCCATTTTTCAGTTTGTAAAAAAATTTGTTTCGTTCGTCCTTTTCTCACTGTATAGCTATTTCTTCATACATGATGTCTTTTATAAAGTTAATAATAAGGATAGGAAAAAAAACTATTGCGAATTTCAAAGATAAACAATCCCGAGCCAGAGCACTTGACTCGGAGAATATATAGTGAGTGAGTAAGCACTTGTGTGTGTTTGGAGCGAGAGAGAGAGAGAAGAAGAAGAAGTTGGAGAGAATAAAAATGATTAGCAACTTGCATCGCTCTCAAGAAGAACGTGCGGCAACAGGCTTTTGTTCAGATAACTCCTTCAGAGCCAAAGCTAACGGAGTTGAGAGTTTTAATTGAATTTTCACACAAGAGACTCGGTGTGAGAGTGAGAACTATAATAATTACTCACATAGAAAGAACTAAAACTAAAAACGTCAATGACAATTCCAAGAAAAATTTTCTAGTAAACCAAGAAAAAACAATTCTCACTAAATTTTCATGTATATTTTTTCTCTTCAAAGGAGGAGAGAGAGAGTCTCATATTAAATTCTATTCACATTTTCTCTTCCAGGGATAATTTATTTTGAATCGCAGAAAGTACTCCAACTTTTTCTCCTATACTTGAATGAATATTCTCCGTATATTCAAATATCAATTGTTTTTTTAATCCAGTTTGGATTTTATCCAAAGACTTTAAACCTTTTATCGGTCCAGGAGTGGCCAAAGTCTAGTTGAAAAATTAGAAACTTTTATAAGTTTCTTCTTCTGTTTTTTCCTCTTTTCCTGTGCTAACATTAACATTCAAGAATTTAAATATTGGAGAAAGCGGGAAGAAATTCAAGTAATCTTGACAAGGAGATGATCTGGAGTAAATTATTGTAAATAGTTTGTATAATTTTGTCTGGGCCAATTTTCCTGAGAAATGCAAGTAAAAGTTGCTTGTTTAATCTTCCAACAACACCGCTGTTTATTTTGATATCACGTTATTTTTGGCAAGGTCCACTATGAAACGGGGAGAGTCGCAAATGCCTTTTTAAAAAACGTTCTTGTATATATTTTTGTGAATATATGTTTGGCTAAAAAATCCTTGAGGGAACTTTTGCAAAAATATTGGGAGGAATGATGGAGGAGAGAAAAAACGGCGAGTGAATGTTGTGCAAAACGCGGCAACCTGACCTTCTGTAGATTATTCACAGTAGTAGAGAAAACTCCCATATACTCTCTGAAGCTCACCAAGTACTAACACCAACTACAGAGAGAACAAACGCCGCACCTGCTATTTCCATCCCAAAGTCGGGACAGCAGAGGCATGGTTGGTAGTTGGAGGAAAAGGAGTAGTAGTTGTAGCAAAATAGTATTAGACAGGAAAAAGAGAGCCAGCCGTTAAAAGCAAACTCTTCTGATAGCAAGTTCACTCTGTAAATGTCTCCTAAGAAGACTCTGGTTTCGCTCCTGCCAAAAAAGCCCCACCATCGTCTTCTTCATCGTCGTCCTCTTCTTCTTCTACGACTTCTTCGCAAACTCATACTCCGACTCTCTTCAAGTCCTTACTTTTTGGGACTATCCTGTGAAGCACACATTATGCTCCAGTCGCAAAAACCAGACAGTCCTAGACAGGCAAAGCTAGACACAAAGCACAAGTCTGACAAAAGGGTTCAAGGAGAACCTTCCAAGAGAGGGAGAGCGAGAGAGAGAGAAACAGAGTTCCTAGAGTTGCACAAAAATTCCCTTGTCTCCATGATCAGAGTAACTTCTAGTCCTACAGAGTCAAAGCTCTTAACATGTTTAAGGGATTTCCGTAGTCTGGTCAGCAGCTGTAAAAATCCAATGGAATTTTATTGGTTTTGGTCACTATTTCCAATCTCCTGTCACTTATTTTCACTCTCCTCAAAATAAAGTAACCAAAAATGTTTTTTTTCGCTTTTAAATTTAATTTTCTCGTCATCCAAATTTCCTTCCGATTGTTTCACACTTTATTTCTTATCCTTCTGGGCTACTCCATATCTTCTTATATGGAAACAATTTCTACTCCAAAGCACTAATACTATTTGAGTCACTTCCACGGAGGAATTCAAATGAAGAAATCACATGACTTTTGTGATGACAAAAATGAAGGCAAAAATTGCGTACAAATTTCCAGAGATTTGACAAACAAAAACGAGTGGAAATTGAAACACATTTTCTAAATTTCTCAGCTGATTCTTTTTATCGTCGATTGGTAAACTGAGGAGACGTTCGGAACAATAATGTTATGACACGAGGACAAAAAATGTAGGGGAATTGATTTTAGATTTTTTCCACTTTTCTATTATTGAATTTTATTTTCTCCTTTGGGAAATATTGGACTCAAGCAGTGAGTTGATAAAAATGAAAAGATGATGGCAATGCTGAACCGCAGAGAGCAAGACAAATATTGGGAGTTTGAAAATAACAAAGTAATAAAAATTGCATTTCATATGATCACTCGTTTTTATTTCTTACTATATAAACATCATTGAAATATCAACATCACTGTCACACATTTGTAGTAGATACTACAGGGAACGAGGAAAAAGAAAAGAAGGTTGGTGGAAAAATATGTGGTAGAAAAATAGCACTTGATAATAATATGGGGGCTTTTATTTGAAATCACAAAATTTTGGGGAACAATTGATGATTGACTTGATCGCGTTAGGAAAAGTTTGTATAAAAATGATTTTGAAGAACAAGTGGAATTTCCCGGAGGACGAACAATTTGGCCAAATTTAGTTAATGTTGAGGTGTTGAATTTGCTTTGGTAGAGCGACAGTTTGTGAGAGAGTCTGTATATGTAGAGTTGAAGAGTTATAGTTGAGTATTAGCCCTAGGGAATGAGAATAGGGTAAAAAGTCACGCTAAATAATACATAGGCTGGATAGGAAGAGACTAGCACGTAAAAGAAATATGTAGAGACTCTCACGCCTAAAGTTAGTGTCTTCATTGGCAAAAAGGAAATTCTCTCCGGATTTTTACTCACTTTTTCCAGACGAACCATGTATTTGGTACACATGGAGGAAGTACGGAGCTTTTTTGTGGGTTTACATATCACCAATGTTGAGCCTTGTAGAATCCTTCCTCAGTCACGACGTCGTCATTGTCAGTCGTTACTTTGCTGGTAATTTTCGTGTCTCTGACCTCTTCTTGCCTCGTCTCTCTCTCTCACTCTTTCATCTCAATTTATTTCAATTTTGTCTTCGTTACTCCTCTTGAACGTTCCTTCCTTTCAAATATTTCCAGACTCAACATTGTCGATTGTGTTTTCTTCTCTAGATCTCCCTCTTCTTCTTTTTTCTCTTCTTGCTCAAAGAAAGAAAAAGAAAACACTGGATTTTAAATTGGAAGCCGCTTCCAAAACTGAACATATACGTAGGTATAGTGCGTGTATGTCAATACGAAAGATGCAATTTCCCTTCTCCTTTACGTCTCATCTATATACTATTTATTTACACACGAGTATTATTATTATGCAGCTGTAGGAGAGAGAGCCGTAACGGGAATACTGTAACAAACTTACTAACAAAGTCATTGGCATCTCATTGTGAAGAGAGGGCTTAAAGGGTTGCGAATTATAAAGTGAGGCTGGCAAAATTTTAACTCCGTCACGACCTACTTTGGCTTCACCAGGCCATCATCATGTTATTCTGACGGCTCTCCTATGCTAACAGTGTAGAGATATAGAAAAAGCGTATGAGCAAAAGCACAACGAGACATGATCCTTGCGAATTTATTTTTTTGCAAGGGAAAAATTGAGAGAGTTGTGGATAGAGAGAGAGACTCTCTCACTACAGCAAAGCTTGTCTGAGTTAAGTATACACGATCATGAGAGTTCCACTTTAGCCCTGTATACCATAGGACTACACAACATTCTCTTCATAGAGGTACAGCATATCTATTCAATGCTGTATTTCTTTTTAGTGCTCATGCATAATAGTGCGAAAGAGAGAGAGAGAGAGCCGAGTAAAACCAGACTGTTATATAGACTAGGTAAAAATTTGTAGCTTAGACATCTATTGCATCCATGTGCAAACTGGGTTTTGCAAATGGAATTTATACCAAGCTTTTTTTACTACTCTCTTCTTTTCCTACTTATACAGGACATGTGCAAATGATATTATGAGGCTACTTAAAGAACTTGGGGTAGCCCCAAATCTATAGCTACATAATAAAGTTCTTATACTATACAAAATATAAACATGAGAAATATCCTAGGATCAGCTCTCGTATTAAAAACCTTATATCAGCAGGACTTTCCATGTAACCTTATTATTAGCATGTTTTTTTTCAACAAATAAAAATAAGGTAGTGTTTCTTCCTTTTTATGCAGAGGGTCCTCCCAATGTAAATAGTACAGTACTTTTATATACGTTATTCTTTTGTGTACGTACACCGACTCTACTGTACAGACCCCCTTATGCTTGCAACTTGCAAAAATAAATAGGCGAACCCTCATGCATGTGCATACGTATGTATGTGCATGGTGTACCTTATATTTTTGCAATAAAGGAGAAAAAACGAGGCTGCACTCTTTTACAGGTATTGCAATGTTATGTACCTTGCTGTTGTATAGTGAGCATATTATGAGGCTTACTGACACACTAAAAAATTCGCGAAAGCTAATCATGTATTGGCAACTGTTGTATACAGGTAAGTACTGTATACATAGATATAAGGAATAGCATTGTAGCATGTATATTTGTTCTATAGCGCTCAGAGAAGTGTGTATATGCGTGTGTTTGTGTTGTGTGAATGGTGAGGAGCAGACACAGAGTAAATTTGCAAGGGTCTCCTGCTCGTATCGTATTTTGTTGTAAAGACATATTTATGGGGGTAGATATAACTAACTACAATGGTAGTTTACATGTGTATGTAAGTTGGTGCTATTGTGGATTTTTGCAATTGACATATTGTGAGGAGCTGTGGATCTGTATATATTGCTTGTATGTATGTACGGTATATCTAGTGTATGTATATTACGGGAAATGTGTATGGAAAGTAATACAAATGCGAAAGTTTATAATGCAATTATGCTTACTGGGACAGTTACTTACTTGAGTCGAGAATGGAAGTTAACTGGTTTAGTGCGTTATCACTAAAGCTTGTTATTTATATTGCGGCCGTTACCATCTTGTCCTCAACGACACCAACACCCGCCGCTGTATAAGTAGATATGCAGACAGAATAATGTTCAATGTTCTTGCTAAAAGCTTGAGCTTTTAGCACATACTTATTCCTATACATAGAAAAGGTAATGGTATCAAGCCATATTTTCAATTGTCTCTTAAACCTATACTACTTTTGGCGACCTACCTTTACAGAGACTGTGTAAGGGTATAGTCTAGGTATAAGAAAAATTCACATTTTCAAGAACATATCCGTGTTGCTTCATAACTATCAACTATGTATGTACGCAAGAAAACCCCCTTTTTTGTATTTGGTAGAAAAACTGCACGCTTTAGGTACTTGCAGTTATACTTGAGGAGGAATGGGAATGGTTGCAAAAAAATTTGCAATTGTTGTACTTACGTACAATGGTTGGAGGGAACAATGGGAAAGCATTGGGATGTCGAGGGGGTGTCGAGTACTTGCATCCTTAACGATATATGCATTTCTGTAGAGACTCCACTCATATTTTGTAAAAGCTGACACACTGACAGTGAGAATTAAATGCGAAAGGAAGAGTCAAGAATAGGGGTATTGCAAATGCACTATATAGAAATCCAAGTAGTAAATATTTCCTATGGTTTTGTTGCAGCCATATAATGAAGTAGAATATGCTTCAACTTATAATGCAGTTGACATTTAAAAAAAGGCAAGGGAAGGATTATAGGACAAGCGATTTTAATAGCAATATGTCTACCTGGTTTTTGTCTAGTTTGTATACATAACTACATTGTGTACATTGTGGTAGAGAGGCAAGTATAATTTTGTTGAGGAGTAAATGGCAATCCTATAGGTATGTTAGTGTGCAATTTCATTGCAATGCAATTGTATGTATGTAGCCTACTTTTTTTTCTTGCCCTTTGCTGTTGTTGTTGGGAGATGCACACGGCTGGTGCAATTTCAACTGCAATTCTTACACAAACACATATGGTGAGACATATGACATATCCGTGCTCATTTCTGATGCACTTATTGCAAGGGAAACGTGTAAAAAGGACAAGAATATGAGAGCAAAAGAGCTGTAATAATAATTATTATTGGTTCAAGTACATATGTAGTTCTTTTGTCAATTGAATTTTTTCTCGTAGAACTTCTCCGCTATATTTCTTGTTGGAGTCGGTTAAATTTTTTTCGTCGTCATTTTTTAATTAAAATTTTTTTAAAATTATAGATGGTAAAATTTTTGGCTTACAAATATTTTGTACGCGGATTCTTATTGAAAAAAGATGATAATATGAGAAGTTACCGGTAAAAATAATAGTAATGAATGCAACCAAGTATTTGGATTCCATTAAATCGTAGAAGACATTTTCAGAAACAGAGCATAGGGAAAGAAATTCCTTGAATTATGTTGATATAAAAGCTGATGGGGGAAATCAACGGGTTTTAGTAGACAACATAAAAAATGGGACTCATCCTCCAGAAGCTGTTCCTCTGATAGAGGAAGCATAAACATTGAAAGAGAGAGGGAGAATGTGAAGAAGTTTGCAAAGAGAAAAAAAATAATAGGATTCGTCTCCGGGAGATTCCATGGTCAGATAGAATAATGTGGGTATACCGGACAGTAAAAAATTACATGTGAAGAAGGCATTGGCCTCGTTCTTTTTTATGATCAAGAATTAGAATTATGTTTGTGAGGACTGATATAAGCTGTCTGGAAAGGGAAAGGTAGGAAAATTAGACTAAGTTGAATAGGAAATCAATAAATTTGCGTAAGTTTTCACCATTGGATTCCGTCCTTGTGAGCGTTTCAATTCTTTTAAAATTTGAGCAATTCCATAGAGAAGTAGGTACAGTGTAGTAACTTGAACATGAATAATACTGGAGACATATGTACATACATTAATACCACGTATGTGCATACTCAATAAGTAAATAGGAAACGCTCCGATCCACCATAATTTTGTTTTGGTGGTTTCTGCCTATTTCGTGATATCATCTGTATATTAGCTCATTTATATGAATAATGAAGAAAGGGTTTTTCAGACAAAGAAATAAATTGCATATTTTTGGCTATAAAACCCATCAATAATAATTACAAAAGCATAAAAAAGAGAAGAATGTAAATTTCATGGGTTTTTCAGGTAAACATTTCAATAGAGTGGAGTGTGTGTAGTCTAACGATAAACCGTATCATAATTAATATAATTATATGAATCGCATTCGCGAAGGGAGAAATTAATAGGATTTATAGTTCCTATAGTTATTTTCTATAGTTTTGTGTGCAACTTATTATTAAATAAAGGTGACAGAATGAGACGGAGACAAACTCGCAATGTATGTTTATTATCGCCGCTGTATGTACATTCATGCTCCAAAATGTATGCACAGTGGTATTACGTAATTTAACGGAATGGTTTGTAGACACTCCTCGTGAGTGAGCAAACCTACACCTCACAATGATGCTTGAATTTAGGACAGTACCGTTCCATAACAAATGCAAGAAAACAGTCCAGCTATGGAGTTGAACACCAGCGAATGAGATAGGCCTGATAAATATTGAATTGATCATCGAAATTGACACTGACCCTTTAGCCAATTTTCATAACCATTCAATTTTTAATCTGTTATAAAATGTGAGAAGTAAATTTATTAGAGTTATTAAATTATTAAATATTATCACTGAAGAAGTCACAAAGTTTATTCGGAAATGTTATATTTATTTCGAGTAGAAACGATACATGTTTTAAGACATTATATGTATTGGCTAGCTACTTTTTACTTTGCTCACACGCTCTTCCCTTGAGGTTCAGTGGTTGGGAATGTTGATACAGTAATTTGAGGCAGCATGTGAAGTATAAATTACGGAGTAAAGGAATCTTTAAAATCAACGATACTTCCAATTGAACGGAGCAATTTTGACTATGGTAATAATAGCCTAAGTCTATGGCTAAAACTATTACTATTGGTAGAAGAGGTATTTCTGAAAGTTAAACTAAGCTGCATTTCTTGTGAAATGAAATAATATGAGAGGACACCATTTCGGCATTGTATGTTAGACGGAATGTTATTTATTGAACAGAAATTATTAGATTTCAAATGATAAAGATACATCATTGAAGTTGCTCAGATAATTGCTCCGAAAGTTACGCAAATGTTGATAGAACACAAATTGCTGGACATTAGCCAGATCAAAGGTATCTTTGATATGTACTGACAAATTATCGAAAATAAGATTGCCACTAAGAATCCTAGTTCAGTAGCATTGATCGAGTCAATGTACTATACATACCTCATAGATATAGTCTATCTACATTAGTAGTAATTACAAGAATTCAAAGTTACTATACACGGAGTGCACAACAGTAACTTACACCAGTCACAAAATCATGAAATAAGCTTAGAATCTATAACCATATACCAAGAATTAATTATTATTACATACATTTTAAGTTACTACGCAAGGAACAGCAATAAAATAGGCAACAACTACAAAGGGAGAACAGATAATAGATTATTATTGTAAACCTATGTCAACTTTCGTCTACCGTACACCCCTGATGTTAAATCCATGACAATGAACTATTTCATAGGCATTCGTTGGGTTGCATGGACTTTCAGTATACTTTAGAACGGCTATTACGACATATAAGTCGTTGAACCAAAGAAAACACGAATGCATAGTTTTCAGAAAATTTAGAATACTATCAAGAAGCTATACAGAACTTCCCAATGAAACTTTTCTTAGTCAATACTCAATACAAACAAGCCCAATTTTGAAAGCAAATCAATATTATAACAATAGTTGTACAAGATGCAGAATGGTAAAGAGTTGACAAGAGGAGCTTTAACGTGCATGTAAAAAAACATACAAGCTTCAATTTGAAATGCAGGTAAATCCTATCCCTGACTCCAATTCGTTTTTTTACTATTACTTATACTTTCTGTGAATGTAGTTTCTTAAACTATGAGCATACATTTAGTGTGAGACGGTGCTCAAAACTTTTAAGGGACACACCCATGTATTATATGTATTACAGATAATCGGGTATCAAGTGTGGAAAGATATTTTGGAAGTTTACTATTGTAGCCAAAAATATCATGGCCACAAGTTTAATACCAAAGGCACTGTGTTTACTAATAATTTATTATAAACTACTACAGTCTAGAACCCTATTTCTGAAAAATTTCAAATTCACTGAGCTAAGTTGCCACGTAGTGCTCTTCACTACATCGGTATCATATTTCCAAATTATAAGGCTACATTGCTGCGTTTACAACATTCAAATATTAGTTAGATTTTTATCCAAACCTACTACCTAAATTCAAAGGGACCATGAGATTGTAGTCTTACAATTTAATATATTTCTGGTCTGCTGTTGTGTCTAAATATTCATTTTGTGATGTAGTTTTATCCATTTTGTGATGAAAATCGAATTCAATAAAATTTATTTAAGGAACGAATGAAGACAGAAATTTAAAGATTTTTCCACAAGGAGTCTATCAGGAACCCAGTATACACAGTATTGCAACTTCCATTCGATACATCATTTTGCGGATATTAAACTCTACAGCACAAATAATCTTAACTTATTACCCCTTTTACATAAAATCTAAGAATTAATATTACTTATCTTATTCCAAACCAACGTTTACAAACGAAGTATTTCAAAATAATATGCACATGCGGGTCAACAATTAACTTTCAGAATAATTTCTGTTCGACAAAACAACTTCGAAGAAATCAAAGATTTGCTTAATTATTGTTACAAGATGGCAAAGATTGTTACAGAGAGGTTTCATTCTTGCCTACGGGAAAATTGTAGCTCGTCAACGACAGGCTATCACCACCACTAGTTAGCAAAGGAAGAAAATCAAAATTTACTTTTATTCGCATGGGAAGAGCTGAATTGTCTTGTAGCGCGGGCAGCGCAGCGACTTACATTACTGAATAACTAAATGGGAATTTTTTTCGTTGGTTAATTCACCCCTTTAAGTTATTTACAATTAGAATATGTATAGTCCCTTCATTGTACTTTATTTTTATAGTATTACGTACTTTACCCCTCGATTATTTGGAATCCATCATCACGAGAATCTTTTGCATACGTATTGGGTACATACTTGGAATAGTTAATAAAACGACGTACAAACTATTACAGCTGTGAATTAAATCCACCACAAACTAATATTCGAAATAATAAAAATGGCACGATTTTTTACTACAACGATGATTTTAAAGATGACCAGAATTTTTCCTATACGTAGTTCAAACCGAAACATATGGAATGATTACAATTGACTTAAATGTAACGTAATAATAACAACGTTTTTACAATATTGTCGGTTTTAGTATACAGATAACTACTGAACTTAATAATATGAGCTTAAAGTGATGGTCGCTACTTTATAATTAACTATAATAGCAAAATTATGAGCACACGTTTGACCTACTGAACGTTTTAAGGCTATTTATTAGAAAGATGAAAGTTTTGGTGGCTCGTTAATTGTACCGTCTAAACTGAGTTATGTATTTTCATCACGAAAAACTTCAGTGTAATATCTGTCTAGTTACCCCTACATATTGTTATTCTAGTGTACCAAGTTCAATGGAACTCAATAAAATGGAGAGACAGAAAGAGATATTTATCTCGTAATTGGTGATAAATATCTTTAAATTTTTACAATATTACTGCTCGTTAATTAATAAATGTACTTCAATAGAGGCCATTTTTCGTTTAAGAATAGCGTGTCTTTATAATATTTTTGATTCTTATTAGTTTTATGAGATTTCTCCAGCGCACAAAAATACTAACTGTTAATATAAATTTCTGTAACGCTTAATCATTTAGAAGAGCTGTCAAATCCTCATCATCTTCTACCATGGATATGAGTTCTTCAGCAGAATGACCCACAAGCTCCTTTAAATTGCACACAAACTTGTAGACAAATCGACGACCATGGACCTACGGAGTAATAAATGTAATAAGCAATGTAAACTTAACTTCTAATCAATAAACAGAATTTAGAAAACGCGGAGCAGAGGAACATAATACAACATACTTTGATGAACATTATTTTACTTACTTTGGCTATCATGGCTTCGGAGTAGTAATATCTTAGGGCACGACTAAGTTTTTCGTAGTTCATTTTCGGTTTGTTTTTTCGTTCACCCCACATTTGAGCAACGAGTTCTGGGTCGATCAATTTAAATTCACCGTTTCTACCAACCCACTGAATCACATTTTTTTTCCTACGATCACCCAAGATTTCCAACAGAAACTGCCATAACTGAATTTGACCATTGTGGCCGGTCATTTGAAGCCGCCGACCAGTTGTCCCACCTGACCACATTCAAGGTATTAAATTGCTAAGTTGAATACTAAAAAGATTTTTAAAATAATAGAACTTCTATGTACCGGAAGAGCTCGACGAACTTGAAGACGTCCTCGCTTTGGGAACATGGGAAGGCTGGATTTGAGACGGCTTCGTTTGCGTTAGGCTTGTACCGGACACGTTTCGTCCTGGCTTGTCGACAATAGCTGCAAGCAGAATTGTCAAGACGTGAGTTAGCGCTCCGGCAGGTAATTATGAGTAAAGAAGAGAATCAGTGAAATTAAATTCTTACCAAAAATTCGACATTTTCTGAGCAATTCGATATGTGTCCACAGCATATTGTGGCTATCAACAGGCACTTTCTCGTGGAATTCTTCCAAAGTCATTTGGCACAACTGTTGTCCTGTAATGGCCCACATGGATTCATCCACATGAGAAACATGAAATTCTTCCATAGCCCATCTGAGCCAATGGCGTATTTGTACCTCGGACCATAGCGAAGGATCTAAGAAAGAACATCATTTAAAAATACAGCATGAACAGAGAATTTCCTTTTCCAAAATTTCATCCTATTTCCAACTTTAAATTAGTGTACTAGTACCGTTCGGCAATGGAATGGGAAACAATGAATTAATATCTGTGCATATCGTCCATTTAGCAGGTTGAGTATTTTTCACTCGTTTGTCACGCTTTGCATAAACGACCGGCTTTTCTTTGGGACTCTTGATAGATAAATCTTCTACAACATCTTCTTCAACTTCAACAGCTAGATCATCTTCATCGGCTTCAACTATTTGCATAACAATTTTAGCATTCACCATCACATTTGGATAGGATATTATACATGTATCAAAATCTCGTCAACACAAAATTCAAATCAACAGTCACGAATGTTTGCAATAGTATCCGACAACGACACGCGTAGGTAGCTGGTAAGACAACAATGTGAATGAAACGCTTACATAATCATCTGGTTAAATATTAAGATGTTATAAGACAAAAACTGTTTCTAGAATTGTACAGGAAAGAATAAAATGGAAGGGAATCCATTTGATGAACATAAGAGTGCGTATTTTTTGAAGTTTAACACCGGTAGGCTTAACAGAAAACTAGAAAATTACGCACGCGGCTCCTTAGAATAACGTGTGAAAAGCGTCGCTCAAAATAACGAATATTTAATGGCCATTATTCAAATCAGAGCTTACCATCACTTCCTGAATCCTCAGGGTATTTCAATACATCGATAATATTGACCCTATTGTTGCCACGAAGCTGCTTTAGTTCTACTTTAATTTGAGCAAGTCCTTCACTTTGAATGCACTGATCACTGAGTGACTTCTGCGGTTGCATCTGTAAAAGAATTATCCCACATGAAGTGCCTTCAAAGTCAACGTAAACCGGAAAAATCGTTCTATGGCAACCCTATACTTCTTTACCGCAAATAACTTACTTTGATCTTATCCTGCAACCAAATCTGGAATGACGACAAATCCAAACCGAATCGTTTTTCTAAAAGTTTTTTAAGTTCTGCTAGGGGTTCTTGAATATCCATAACTTCGGTGATGACATCAGTCTTGAATGAACTGTCTTGAGGAATCACCTTACCCTCCACATTTTCGCTGACAGAAACTGAAAGTTATAATAACTAATGAATACGCCCTAAAAGAGTACGACGACAGTTCAGCGGTTTAAACTAAAATGCAACGGCAATCACAAATTTTTCACATCTCCACATGAATGACGTCAAGAAGGCAACAATAACAACAAATAATATAATGATCTCAACGCTAAATTGTTTTAACGATTGTGCGAATATCTAATATATTGTACACCTACACCTGCATATCCCTGCTCCTCCAGGAAACTAGTTCTCAACAATCATACTTCCAAAACATCGTCGAATAACAATTTATCTAATCCCATTTATCCAACAATAATAGTAAAACCTACCCAAAAAAACAAAACGGCAATAATTATTATACCACTACATCGCATTATTATTGTTTTTCTATTCCAACGCTTAAAATCTTTCGCAATTTAAGTTTAAATTTCCTTTTTCCTTCAACATGACTAACTACAACTAGCATTCTGCTTTGCAAGAGAAAGAAAAGGCAGGTCAAATAATAACGGGTGAAGGCCGAACTGCACAATGCAAAATTATAAATCGCAAAAAAATCTGTTCAACCAAACAACAGGAAAATTGACATTCAATTCCAACTACTTTCAACCCAATAATGAAAAAAATGTAAATGTTTTCGTTAATTTTTAAATATCCAATTCAAAACATGAATCTTGCTCTTACACCGATAAACACCACTTACTGACATTATCCTCATGCAGTAAATCAAAAAGTTCACCGATTACTTACTTCTTGACGGCGTAGCTTTTTTCGATCTTTTCTTTGCCATCGACAAATCTTCCGCGACACACGAGAGATCCCTATCTCTCTTCATACTTGCCGGTAAATGGAAAGCACTTCCTCGCTACTCAAACAAAATACAAAAATACAAAATTAACTTAACACTTTTAAATGAAATCACAGATACATTACACATCCATGTTCATTAAAATCAGCAGCATCTGTTTTTCCAATGAAAATCAAACTCATTCAATTGAAATTTCCGGTTGAGCCTCTTAGCAAATGCATCATATAATAACTATTTCTCCGATTGTGAGCATGAGTATGAGCTAATCCAACGATATTTATTAATAAATGCTTCAAATAAGGTGTGCTTCTGTTTTGTGAATGCCTCGGTTAATCATTGCAAACCGTAGCTAGACATCGTGATAAGACAATCATAGGGTTTTTAAGCGCACTTTCTACAATGCACAGTTATGCCAAGTCGACTCAACCCGGACATTTGGAATTTGACCAAATTTGAACTAGTGGTATTAGCTACCACCAAAATATTTTTTGAAGCGCCATAGTGAACTTCATCTTTCGCAACAAAAAATTTCGCTCCAGTGCTACCATGCTGGCCACAGTGCAGCAAAACGTGAAATTCTTTAACATGGGTTAAATGGAGAGACATCACTTACAACGGTCTGTGGCCCCGTGTCATGCTAGCATATATTGCAAATATAAAAACGGGTTTTTGTCCAAAAAATTACGTACGTTTTTTTAGTCCTGCGCAAAATATCATCATTTTCATGTTAAGGCGTCGAAACCATCCTTTAATGTTAAGGAATTTCGGTTTGTTACAAAATTGGCTGCACTCCTTTCTACAAGGAGTCCTTGTAGAGACACGAATTTGAAAGATTCTGAAAGACTATATTTTTAGCTTTCAGAATTGCATCTACACGATTTTTTACTGTTGTATGGAGCGAAGATATGGGAGGCTGAGTATGAGGTACTGGGGATATAAAAACCTAGGATTGGGGGCACCTGTACTTACCCGGAATGTGCACGATTTTAGGCCCCAATAGTTTACACTCAGCCCCCCATATCTTCGCTCCATGTAAGAGTAAAAAATCGTATCCTAAAAGGAGTGCAGCCAATTTTGTAACAAACCGAAATTCCTTAACATTAAAGGATTATTTCGACGCCTTATATAATGAAAATGGTGATATTTTGCGCAGGATTAAAAAAACGTACGTAATTTTTTTGACAAAAACCCGTTTTTATATTTGTTATATATGCTAGCATGACACGGGGCCACAGACCGTTGTAAGTGATGTCTCTCCATTTAACCAATGCACAATAGAAGATTTTCCTCTTGCTGCACACTTCGTTTTTGACAAAAATTGAAGTGTATCGCTAAAAATGGTAAAAATATTATTTTTGTGTATCATAACTATCTTCATCATTTTTCGAAAATTTCAACCCCCTACCTTTACCACAGGGGCTACCAACGGGTCAAAGGTCAATTTACACACTATGGAGTTAAATGGAAAACTCTCTTTCTTC